>VZTF01001119.1:1037805-1238183 GCA_013397755.1 Cnemophilus loriae
TAACAACCCCATTTTTTTTTTTTTTTGCTCAGGGATAATTTTTCCTTTTTTTTTTTTTTTTTGATTCCTTAACAGTTTTCATGAATCTGAGCAGTTGTAAGATAGCAAGCGCCCACCTTTAGGCTTTTCCAGAAGCCCTCAAATCTACTTTGAATAATGGATGTCTGTGCTGAGGAAACAGACAAGCGAGATACAAAAAAGTCAGGTGATACCAACTTTGCAGTTCCCCTTACAGCAGCTCGGAGACGATAAAAACTTGCCCTGACATACCCTCACCCACCCATTTCAGTGGCAGCACGTTGCCTTTTTCAAAAGGCATTTTGAACTTGCAACACTATTTGATAAACGACACGTCTGCATGTTACTGCTAATGGCCAAAGCACGTGGCAGTAAAGCAAAGCTGATGCAGTGTCTTGATACCCTTCATCACAAAAAATAAATTGAAACGGATTGATAGGATCTATTCTGTATGAAAAACACCTCCTCCTCTAAACAGAGCCAGGTTCGACCCCGGGTTGTGTGGCTCAGTATATTTGGTAGATTTACATAGTTGTGCCTAGATTTTTAATATTCAGCTATTAAATTATAAGATTGTGTAATAGGTGTCTACCGCGTTCCCTTCCCGGTGAACTGAAACATAACAGCCCGTGGACAGCAGCAGGGCTGCTTGCTGGACACGGGGGCTCTCCATGTACATTCATTTGGCTGCAATTCAGTCACAACCAAGGCAGTTAACGCTGAAAAAAAAACCACTGCACGGCTTGTTGGAAGTGGCATTCCTATTTGTTAAATGTCTGTCTGTGCTAATTGGAGGAAAGTCATTGCCCTGAGGCTCTTACGCTTGCCTTATGCTGCAACCTGAACTCCAGGCCCTAAAGCTGGCAAACTTTAAGACAGCGTGCTGGTGGATGGAGCAGAAAGCACCGTGCTCACTTGTTCCACACATTGTTTTCTAAGCGTGGGCCAGCAAAATTAAAAGGTCCCCTGGAGGTGAACATCATATTTTGGTAGCTCTCACAGTTGGAAATTTCTCAGCTTTTTCAGTCAGAGCAATTCCTGACCCTTTGAGGAGCACCCTAGAAATCCCCAACCTTGACTCTGCACCTTTCCCCTTTTGGAAGACGGCAGAGGACGCCATCAGGCCATAATTACGTGTTTCCTTGTGCAGTGTTTTGTGGCAATGGTCAAACCTTCAGGCCTCGTTTGCCCATCCCTGGTCAGGGACTAGGACAAGGACAGGAAGGGCAATGCCCATGGTCAGCAGCTGTGCTCTCACTGCCTTTCTGGCATCAGCGTCCATTTCCCTGGGTCGCCTGACAATGACTCCTGTTGGGGCTGTGTCCTCAATGAAAGGAGTTCATTTGGGGGGCAAAACAAATAAGAAAGACACTCCTATTTTAATTAAGGAAATTAGCTAAATGAGAACAAGAAATACCATTTCAAGCGGATCAAGCAATGAGGTCCTTTCACATTCGCTAAGTCAAACTTTCATTAACCCCAGCATGTGCCTTCCTGAAAGACAGTACTAAATTATCTATAATATTTTGCTTGAGGCAGTATTTTTCAGAAGTGTGATTCTACAATAACACCATTAACAGTAATGGACTGTCATATGTCCTGCGTGCTGTTATTCAGGGGACTAACTAACACAGCAATAAAAGGAATGGTATAAAGATGGATGACAGATCCCAACTCCTCTCAAATGCTAAGCAGATGTCTGTGAGGATGAAATGCTGTTTGAGAAGCCTCACCTTGAAGTGCCGGGGGAGATGCTGCAGAGCACAGCTTGCTGCGAGCTGTGCTAGGTCAGAAAGCCATATCCTACAGATTCTGGGTGTCCAGCAAAAACCAGCTTGCAAGAGAATTCCTTCTGTTGGAGAACAACTCTCCATCTAACCAAGTTCAGGGGATCTTTTGAGTTTAATGGAAATGCAGCTGTCTCTGTATCATGTGTGATGGGCTGTGGTGTGATGTGGAAATGCAGTAGACAGTGTGGCTGGGATAAATTTTACCCAAAGGATGTGAGGGCAGTTATGGGCTTAGTATGGCAAAGCAGTTAGAAATGATCTGACTTTACACTTAAGTACTTGTAACTTTGCATTTAAGTAAACTCCTGAGTGCTTTGTTGAATCAAGTCCAAATATACAAAAAATAAAACTAAATGCAAAAAAGCAATGAACCTGAATTTGCTTGACTACACACTCTCGAGCTGTACATGAGAGTTTTTGCTGAATGTATGTATTTTGCCAAATATATATAAAATATCACTTGAAAACTTGCTTGTCAATGCAATGAGGGATAGGAAATGAGTTGGATAGCATATATTTCACATCAAGGGACACTGTAGTAAATATCACAAAGACAAATCTCTATAGTTACTAAAATGCAGAAACAGCATTATGCTTGAAAAACAGAGACAAAAAAAAATTACGTTAAACCCACCATACACAACTGAGAACAGGAGAAGCCAAACTTGTGATTTGATTTAGATCTAAATATGCTACATATTTCATTAACTAGACAAACTGTACAGACATATCATCATTAAAATCCTTGCTAGTGCACAGAACAGGCAGTTTTATAAAATGATTGTAATTTATCTAGGAAAAAGATCTACTCAAGAGCAAAAAAGCCCCCAATTATTTTATTTTTTTTTTAGATACCATTTTATCAAAAAAATTTGCATCTGCAATTCAGACACAGGTGGAAGCCTTCAGTTCTTGCACTTCAGCCTAAGGGCAAGCACAAATTAAGATGCTTGAGATGAGAATGAGATATTTTATATACTATCCAGCACTTCAAAAGCGCTTAATGAACATGAAACTTATGTGAGTTTTAAATATAAATATCTGTGCCTCCTTGGGGACTGAATTGTCATTTCAGCTTGAGAGTCACATCGCTCTTATGGCCAAGGTGGGCCTCCACTGATGCCCTGTCACCTGCAAACCTCTCAATATTGTCCTTGGGAAACATATTTAACAACTTTGAGGTGTATGTGGCTTTGCTGTCACAGTGAGTTTTAATTTCACTATTACTTGTGCACAAAGTCATTCATATCCAGAGAGAGCTGGTATTGAGGAGGAAGCTTTAACCGTTTTCATGGGAGAACTGGGGCAGTATTTGGGATTTCGTCAATGTGACAACTTCACTTTGCCCCTGGAGATCCCTGCAATATTCTGCTCTGCTAAACTACCAAACTCTAGGAAATGAGTGTCAGTGTCAACACTCTGTGTCATCTCTGTAACACTTAGTGTACATGCACCTGTGACAAAATTACCCCCTTCTGGCAGGAAGTCTGTAATCTCCTTCCCTGAGCTCTGAACTCTCCCATCATGCTGTCAGCCAGGCTGCACCCATCAGGCTGGCTTGCAGATGCCTCCATTCCCATGCATCACAGCAAAACAAGCTTGACAGTGATGAAAATCTTCAAGAGAACTGCCCTCCACTGCTTAAAAGGTCAAGATACTCCTCCTTCTTTAAGCAAATGGAAGCAGAAAAACTGTCACTGGAAAAAAAAAAAATTGCTCTCTCAAGAAACCATAATTTAGATCAATCCTACCTGTTTGGAACTAACAGCTGCCATCAGACCATTTAGTCCCCAATTCTATACTGTCAAAAAACAGATTAAATGTACTCTTTTTTCTGGGCACACAGATATTTTCATTCTCTGCTTCCTCTTACCTCCTACTTATGATCCCCTAAATTTTTTTTCTGGCCTTTCTAAATCCTTCTATACCTGGTTAATCAACAGTGTCTTACTAATACACAGGGAAAATGATGACATGAAGCTATTATCCTAATTATATAGAGCACCTTTATTTTGTCTCAATTGTCTTCATAAATTATGTTTCTTACCCATGCAAATATTAACACTACTTGATTGCTCATACCTATCTGCTTTAGTCATAAGTACTCATTGCCTTTTCTAGGGTAGAGGGGGCAAATTGCATGGGAAGATACAGAGATACAGATGTAGGAAGGGGAAAGAAGTCATCTATTTGTATCAAAATCTTTTCCAAGGATGATTAAGAGTGAACAACTGCAAACCTCTATTCTTGAAATGGCAAAATTAAATATTTGTTGAAGCATGTTTAAAACTGAATGCCTGTAGAAGAAAGAGGAAGAAATTTTGCTGCTAGACTGCCACAAAAGAAGACACAAAGAAACAATGTATGATACCCTTCAGTGGGAAAAAAAAGTAACCACAGATAAGACAAACCCAGAGCAGCATTCCAAAATTTTCAGGTATGTTGCCCATGATTTTCTAATTAAAAATAATCTGGAATTACAATGTCTAATTATTCACAAGTTTCTATTTTGCCCCTGTAGCTACACAAAGGATGCCAGGTGTCACATGCAGAATATATTCACCCTTGCTATGCTGTGCTGGCTGGGAAAAGGGGTTTTACCCCCCTGTTTCAGTCTAGGAAGTATTGAGGCTTCCTTGACTTGCACATGACTGTCCATCATCTAAAAGACTTGTAAAGACATCATCTGCCTTGATTTCTGCAGCAAGTGGCCCTCTGTACGGGTCACAAAGCCCTAAACAGGTCCCAATTAGCCCTAAACCCCCACAAGTGATTCACATGGGACACCCCCTACTTCTTTTTTGTAGAGGGGCAAAGGGAACACAGAGCAACAATGGATTTGGGTCTCTTTGCTTTGTTATTTTAGGGATATTACAGGTGTTATTTTCATTTCAGTGAGTGTCAGTTCAGGCACAGGGGTTTTTTAGGGAACCTGAAATATCTCCAGAGGCTCAGCAGTGTCAATGAGACCCCAGTATTCAGATGAGCCTGAGGAACAGGGTCAAGCTTGGCAGGGATAAGAGAAAACTTCTAAATTACCTAAAGGTTTTTCTCTTCCTGCAAACAGCACCAGGATCCAGAGGAGAGAGGAGAATGAACTCCAGTACCTGCAGCAGCACACCAACAATATGTGCTTTGCAGGAGAAGCACATGAAGTTGTAAACATGAAAACAGAAGCTGGGGAGGAAGTGGTCTCTGAAGAGAGAGGCCCACATCTGCCTTTTGCTCTTTGTTGTGAGAGAGAATGTCAGAGATCACGTCTTCTTCCCCCAAATAAGAACAAGGAAAAGAAATAAAAATGAAAGTCTTTGTGTTCTTTCCTCCTGGGTGCATAAAGCACATCTGTGTGTACACAAATAAATAAACTGGGGGCGACTGCAGTCGAGGATATGCTGTGAACAATAAAGCTATTTATACCATTTCATACTTCTGTCAACATTTCATGTTTCAATATGATTGTAATTTTTAGATTCTCTCCTCACCTTTGGCAGGGTCAGGAAAGGTTTTATTCTCTTGTGTCAGCTTCCTGTATGGATAACAGGGGCAACTGCCTACACCAAAATGTTTACAGGATGATAAAACCCACACTATAAAACTACAAGACAAACTTGTTGTACCTGTAGTTAGGGGAGCAGAAAGAAAGAAGGATGAAGTCTCACTTTCCAGTGTATTTTCTCCAGGTGTAAATTTGTCCTGCTCCATCAGAGCCATTTTTAGCAGCTGGGGAATCCTTCTTGCAATTTCAATGTCTATAAAGCAGTTTAAATCTAAACCCAACAGAGTGGAGAATGTAATATGCTGGGTTTGATTGATCTGGATCTTTGGGTTTCTAAAACCTCGTTGGTTCAAAAAAGATTGCTACGAATATATTGTTTGTTCTACTTCAAAATCATACCTTTTCAGAGACACCCACATAGCTTAGAAATAGATGTGCAAATGCATTAAATGTTGGCCTTCCTACGTTTTGCAGAGTGGGAGTGTAAGGGGAAAAAAAAAAAAGAGAACGTGAAGCCTTCCTTCTAAATTAAAGGTTTCATTTCCTAATAAATAATTTCTTTGGCTGTTAGTAAATGCTTTCATTATCCCCTAACGTGGAGAAGCCCGCAGAGACTGGGTGTCTGCTTTATTCAGAAGATGTTTTGACTGTTTCATCAGGTAAACAGCAGAGCCTGGGCCATGTCTCTTTTGTGTGCTCCACGGAAAACTAAAGCAGCTGTGGAATAGCTACACAGGCACTCACAAAAGCACACACGGTGTGATGTTGGCTGTTCTTCCTTGAGTGAAAAGAGTGGCTATCCCTGGTTGCCGTGGTGCTCAGGGCCTCCTTGATCCTGTGCCTTGGGTTTTTACGGGAAGGACGCCTGACGTGGATAACGGATTCAAAGAATAGCTGGAGGCAGCTGAACCTGCTGTAAGCTGACAAGGATGGGAACACCAAGAGAGAAATCTTCAAATGAACAGCTAATTAATGGGTGCAGTTGTGCACTGGTTATCAGGAGGGCTCTAATTACAGGCCTAGTGCAAGACCGTGAAACTAATGAAGAAATCCACATTTTGGAGAGAATATCTTGCTATGACATCAACCTCCAGGTGATGGGAAATGAGGAGACTGATGGGCTGACAAGACTGCCTGCCTTTAAAAAGCACGGGGCTGCTCACCTGCCTCTCTCCCAGCAGCCAGGTTTAAAAGGCGAGAGTTTTTACCAGCGAGGAAAACTAGAAGAGCAGTGCAAACTACACCATAGTCAAATCAACCCACAGACAGAACTAAAAGCAATGGGAACTACTTAATTTCTGAATGAGAAACTCATATTCTCGAAAAGGGAATAACAACATGAAACTGAGCCCTTGATACCTAGACAGGTCAAACAAAACAAAACAAAACAACACAAAACAAAAATATCCTTGGCAAAATTGGAATTTGAATACTTCTAGATAATTAAATTATTTTCACACTTTAATAAATTACTCTTTTGGCTCAGCCATTTTGCAATGGGCAAGAACTACACAGAGTTGGGGGGAGGTGTGGGTAATTAGTTGTTTTTTGTCTGAAGTGAATTGCATTTAAAGAAAGAGATTAGAAAAAAAAATACACACAAAAATACACACTCTCCCCTCTCGCCCCCTCCAAATGAGGCAAACACGCAGAACCCAGAGAAATTCACAAAAAGAGTTCTGTGGATCATGGAAAAGGCGTTGAAGGGCTGGTGAAAAACCTTGTTCCTTCAGAAATCAACTGCAATTCTGCCAGGATTTCAATCCTTATTTTTCAAAACAGCCCGTGGTCTGTCCTCTGCTTTTGTACCTCTTTGGGAAGCTCAGTGAGAAGCCCTTTGGCAAGCAGTGTCACTCTCACCTCGCCAGTCAGTGTGACTGAAGGAAGGGGCAGAGGATGTCAGCACTGCTCTGCTCCCACACAAGGCTTGCAGATCTGCACACACATGTTAAAAACATGCACTGTTAGAGAAACTGTTTTGAAGGTGGAATATACCAATCCACATCATTTTTATGGAAGACCACAGGTAAGTGTTACACATTGAACCAGTACTGGAGGCATGAGATGCTATTAGAAAGGTTTCACTAATTACTGGTGTTAACCATTCAAGCTAAAACTCTGACACACTATTTATATTCATTTCTATCACTACAAACCTAGTGAAAACACAAATTAGCTGTGACTTTTATTTTACTATCACAAGACATGAAAAATCAAAGGATATTGCTCATCATGATGTCATTCTTCCAGTGCATACTGGAAGAAAAAAAAATTGAGTTGTATTTTTTGTCTGATTATCTGTCAGAGAGTTGGCTTGTGCAGGTCACAGTTCTGTAAGCAGTGAAATAAGCTCATGATGATAAACTGGAAATTACAATACTCGTGTACAAGGCCACACACAAGGATGTACACCCTACATGTTGGAAACACCCTATTTGTTTTCTGCTTTGTTTACTATCAAATCTTATTTCTCTTTCATGCTAAGACACAACTAATTAGAAGTCTACTAATCAATAGACCATTTTATTATCCGGTTCAGCTCTGAATAATCCTCATAATTTAACGAGCTTCTGAGCAGGCCAGCAGGGAATATGCAGAGAAAACAAAGAATCTGACAAATACCAAGGGCTAGCCAGTACAAAGCAGCTTTCAAGAAAATAAAAAAGCTACCCGAGATTAGTTTTAAGTAGCGGAATCAAAACAAGCATAATGCAAATCTGGTTTTCCTTCTTTTCTTTGCAGTAAAAATTCACAGCTGCTTTGCCCAGCTAAGCCCTGGAGGTCAGTCAGCTCTGGCTTTTGGAGAAGGCACCTCTGCCTGAGCCAGGGAGAGCTCCATGGCCACAGGAGGGGATTTTTTTGTTCAAAGAAGGGAAGGAGTGCATTATCCTCCCTCAGGGCTCCACAGCAGGTTTAGGTTTCTCCACGGAAGTTTTGTGGAGAAGTCCCAGCACAGCTCTGCTGGACCAGCAGCATCCTCAGGCAGCAAAGCCAGGTGCTCCCCAGCTGCCATAAAAGTGCCCTTCTTTATGCCACTGTAGAAGTGGATTTGTCACCTTAACTCTAACAATAAAGAACCGGGAATATCCTGTGACAATATTCATATATTCACAGATTACAGAAACAGAGAGTTATCTGCTCAGACCATCCCCCATCTATTTTTATTCAAACAATATCATTGGATTTTATCTGGCATTTTAGAAGTGTATACTTATTTAATTGAAAGCAACCAGGATAATTATTCTTTGTCGATCAAAAATGTTTTCTGTGCTTTAAAGAAGACTACAGAATAAAAAGTAGGACAATGCAGAGTAAAACCCTTAATTAAATAGTCCTGAACGTATTTTATATGCACTTTCATTTCCTTGACAGCATAGCTGTGCTACTTCCTCATTCATTGTTAATGAACTAAGTCTATCCTTGCTTGGTCTTGCTGCGACATTAAAACAATAAAAATAAATAAGATCAGCCTAATGTTAAATTTAAGCTTTTAGGTCCCTAAGAAATATTTACAACTCAAATCACAGTCAAGTTTAAATCAGAAACTTTTCAATATTTAACAAAATATCTCTGTAGCAAATGCATAAATCATCAAAAAAATAAGGAAGAATGGAAGCAGGCTTAGGAAAAGAAACTGAAACAGGATACAGATGCAAATGCTTGTGTATATATAATGGGTAGTCAAAAGTCAGTAAGTTTCTAATTGATAAAATTTTCACGTTCAACTTTTTACCGTGGAGTACATGACTGATGATCCAATTCATTTCATTTATGAAATTATTTCTAAGTGTTTAATTAGTGCAAAGTATAAGCACAGTGTCAGCTCTGAGGAGCCTGGGGTCCAAAGAAAAGGCTTAACAGCCCTTCAAAGTCAAAATTCCACTAGGAAAAAAGTCTCTGAGTACAGGTTACTGGCCTAACATTTATTTATTTGTAAAACCTTCTTTAGATATTTTTGCCATATGCCATGCCACATCATTCTTGTTTGGCTCTGCCTCTCAGTAGGATCATGTTCTCTGAGCAGGAGCAGTTGGAGCAGAACGCTCCGCAAGCCTCCTCTTCCTAGCAAGGCACAGCTGGAGAAGTCCTCTTGGCTCAACTACATCCTTAGCATAACCAGCACAGGACCTTTTTACCAACCACACCAGTTCACTTTTCACTGCTTGACACCAAGCTTTTTGACTGTTCCTACTGGAACTCAGCTCTCTCAGTACCCTCTTATTAATTCCAACTTAATTTTGTCTGTGGGCCTGTTTCCTCTCAGGTCACTTCAATACTTTGGCATAAATAGTCCTCTCTCCTCACTCATTAATTTATTTTTATTTCTAGTCATTGTTTTCATAGAATCATTGAATGGTTTGGGTTGGAAAGGACCTTAAAGATCATCTTGTTCCAACCTCTGCCATGGGCAGGGACACCTTTCACTAGATCAGGTTTCTCAGAGCTCCATCCAACCTGGCCTTGAACACTTCCAGGGATGGGGCAGCCACAGCTTCTCTGGGAAACCTGTTCCAGTGCTTTACCACCCTCACAGTAAAGAATTTTTTCTTAATGTCCAATCTAAACCTACCCTCTTTTATTCTGAAGCCATTCTCTCTTGTTCTGTCACTACATGCCCTTGTAAAAAGTCCCTCTTCATCTTTCTTGTAGTCTCCCTTCAGGAACTGGAAAGGTGCAATTAGGTCACCCTGAATCCTTCTCCCTTCCAGGCCAAACCGTCCCAGCTCTCTCAGCCTCTCCTCGTAGGAGAGTTGCTTCATCCCTCTAATCAGTTTGGGCTCCCTCCTCTGGAACTGCTCCAACAGCTCCATGTCCTTCCTGTGCTGGGGACCCCAGAGCTGGATGCAGCACAAGCCATGTTCTTGTAGAAGATGGAAATGTGAACAAGATCGTATCAGACAAGCAGGATGTAAACTCTCAGCAATCCTTACACTCTACAGTAACTAGCGTGTGGTTTTGAAATACAATGGGATAAAGACGGACATTTCCAGTGGATGCAGAGTACTGGTGTGCTGCAAGTGCCACGTAAAGCTGGGGTGGCTGGCTGGTGCAGAAACAGGCTTTTTTACATCTTGTAGGACAGTTCTCTTCTTTGGCAGTTCTCCCTCCTTTGAGAGGGGCCAGCAGTACAATTGCCTTTTCCATGGCCACACCACCGCAGCTTACTCATCCTGTTGTTATTTAGAACTCCCCATGCTTTTGCTCCTCTTTCATTTCTAACCGATAAACAATTAACTTGCAGCTCAATACTTTGTTATTCTGAAGGATGTGATTTTGCACTTGATCCTGATGAATTCATCTCTCTACTCCTACCCCAGTCCACAGGGTCATCCATCTCCACACCCTCATTTTCTCCATATTTGCGATGCCTGCTTGCTTTCTGTCACACCTAATCAGGGCACTTCTGCTTTCTGAGCTACTCCTGGGCTACATTTTTACTGCTGTTCATTAGCAAGTCTCAAAAGAAGAGACAAGACTTGCAATCAACTCGTGCAACCAGCTCATCAACTAGAAGCAAAATGCTGGTTTTCTTTTCCTGGTAGTTTGCATCTGAAGTCCTGGCTTCATCTTGTGGCTACCTACAGCCTTTACCCCGAATCAGAATCTGAGAGAAGGTCATACCTACTGATTTATAAAGAAAACAAGAGCTACAAGAACAGAGTCAGGCAGAACGCTAGCAAAAAAAGAGAGGAAGATGCCAAAACAATCTGCAACAGTACTGCCCATACCACCAGAAGGAAGAATGATAAATGTCTCAGTCCCCACAGATAAAAGGAAATCTTTGCAGTCATACCGTTATTCTAACCCACAATGGTACATCTTGTTGACATATAAAATTGATCCTAATAGCAAAATACATCCTCTGTAAAATGAACAACTCTTTGGGTTTTTTTCTGCAGCTGTAACAGATAATTGATTAATAGTGCAGAAGCCAAGAAGAAATAGCATGTATGACACCATATTAATATTTTTTCAGACAGATAAAGTAAAGTTTTAAGGCCTTGTGTTCCTTCTTTGCAGACTGGTAAATTCCATCTGTTAAAAATGAGTTTCCAGTTGGCACACAGAAAATGACTGCACTGTTGTGTAAGCATTTCCACTAAGCTTTGTCATTTATTTCTGTAATTAAAACCATTTTGAGAAAGACGTAGTCAGTTCAAGCAAATTACGTGTTATAATAAAACAATTCTAATAACAATTCAGAAGTTATTAATGAATACACAAATCTATATAGGAAAGTATTAACTGGAGTAGCTCCTGAACAGGATTATTGCTATTTTCAGGCTTTTAAACGTGTAAATGTGTTTTCTGCACAGAACGTGGCAGTTACATTTGCATAAGAATCATAAATCCAATCCAGAAATGTAATTTTATTTTTCTCAATAACCAGTCTGTTAATTTATAAAGGGCTCTGAACATCTGAGCTGGTGGAGCAGAGGATAACGATATATCTTTTTCATAGGATTTAGTAGCTAGAAACAAGGAGGGAACTGAAGGATGAAATTTTTAAAACAACTTGTATTGATTGCAAAAACATTTTTTACCATTTCTTAGAGATGTCTGCCTAGTGTTTGCCAGCCTCTCCTCAGCTCTCCAATCCCAATAAATGCATCACAGAACTAATAAAAACCTCTTCCTGTTCTGATTAATTGTTTTGAAAATACCAAAATTTTGTATCTCCCAGAGCCCTTCCTAACAGAACGTACTGTGGCTAAAAGCCTACTGGCAAATCACTCCACACAGATGCCTTAAGCATGTGCTCACACAAAGAGCCAAAAAAGCAACTTCTGACTAAGGGCTTTTGCTTTTGGAAGTGTAAGTATTGGCAGATAAACTTCCTCTCTCTTCTTGCCTTCAGAGGAACAATTTCTGCTTATTAAAGGCCATCCCTGCCCAGGTACCTTTAGGAGAGTTAACTCCAGCAATTAACATCCTGACCCTAGAAACATCGAATTCCAAAGGGACCATGCGGCTTGGTCCAGAAGCTCTGGAGATATTCAGCAATTTGATTCCAGTGAAGACATGCAGTTAGATGAGGCAATGGTGCCACCCACTTCGGCCAGAAAACTTCTTCCCATAATTTCATTGAGGCTGATGAATGAGACAACACTAAGGATCGTGACCTCATAAATTTGTGGGAGCTGTGACCTTTCAAGCCCAAAACGATCATTCCGAGATCATTTATGCTCTGACAAGGACAGGCTATGAAGATAAAACCCAGCATATGATAAAATGATCATGCCCTTTTTGACATCAGAAGTCTTCTCTTAGAAAAGGGCTACACAAATCCACAGTACTGTCACTGTTGGTTTATTACATGAAAACCTGTAACTTCTGTGGCAAAAATTATATTCTTTTAGAAGCACCGAACACATCATTCAGAAACAAAACATTTTACAAATGAAATAGCCAAACTCCCTGATAGCTGGACCATGGGAAGAGAGTGGTACAAGAGGCACTGCAAACCAGTAAGCTCTTGAGGACTAAGATGAGCTATTTGCAAAGGTATGCAGCTAGTAATTGTATGTGTGGCTAAACATCTTGGTCTCCAAAGAAATTCCTATCACGAAAGCCTACAAAATAGGCTTATTTCAGTCTAAGAAGCAAAAAGATGGTAATTTTATAGCAGCACACAGGGTTATGTTCATGCATTTTTTCCTCTTACAAACAGTGGCTTCTCATGAACACTTTCACAGCTGAAACCCAAGAAATATCTCAACCAATTATAGTCCCTGTGC
Organism: Cnemophilus loriae; assembly: GCA_013397755.1. Taxonomy (NCBI): domain Eukaryota; kingdom Metazoa; phylum Chordata; class Aves; order Passeriformes; family Corvidae; genus Cnemophilus; species Cnemophilus loriae. Next base: position 1,050,849 of record VZTF01001119.1, read on the forward strand.
TGAAATTTGACAGGTGTAACACATTCATTGCTAAAAAGAAGAAAACACCTTTGTCAGAAGCAATTACTACATCTTTGCTTTGTAAACACCACACCACATTTTTATTTCAGGGTAGATCAGTGCTGTGACCAAGTGACTGAATGGTGACTCAATAGTCTAAAATTAGCTGACCTATCCCAGGTCTGAGACATGTCATTCCACCAATGACATCAACAAGAAATGGTACCCAATGCCTTTCTTTCTTGCCATAATTAGAAGCCTTGAGGGCTGGGTTTTTTCCAAAATAAAAAAACAAAACAAAACAAAATAAAAAACACCTCCCCCAAACAAAAGCTCTAAGCAGATCTGGTTCCTCTATGACAGGTGAATCACAAGAAAACTCATATAAAGCCTAAATTTACAGTGAGACAAAGGATGGTCTTTGTGATTCTTTTAAATAAGTGAATATTTTATAGTTGTTTTCACTCAAAAGCTTTTAGACTCCACTCTTCTCTACCCTTTTCTCCCTTCCTTCTATATTTTTTTAAGCAGGGTAAAATAAATAAAAGCAAACAAAGGAAAGAAGAACAGAAAGAGATTATGTAATTTTTGGCAACAAATGGCACTGCAGATTGAAAACCCTCTTAAAGCAGAAATATATGGACAAATGTAAAAGAAGACACATCCCCTATGAATTTACTTTCACCAGAAAACACCACATCAAACCTCTCTGAGATCCTTCCTTGCTTTCCCTGGCAATCACAGAAGGGCTTACCAAATCAGCAGTTTAACTAGGCTGGAGTTTTGGCCTAGATGAGTGAGTGGTTCAGCACCAGGTGAACAGAGACTTCCATTGGCACTGTGAGGTTGCTGATATGGATTTGCTCATGAGACACATGATCTTCCCAAAGCAATAAAGCCTCCTCCTGCACCCACGCTTGCATGCACCATGTAAAAGTCCATTCAAAAAGACAGCTACTCGTAGCATTCACAGGAGTATCCCACTTCTACGTATGCTGACGTAGAAACTAGCTTTGAAAGTTTCGCTGCTGAAATCAGTCATCTCAGTGTTCCCAGGAAGGGAAAAAAAAAATAAATAAGGCTGTTATTACTGCAAGAGAACAACGGAGCCATGGGGATATAGCAGCTGCTAAAGTTCAAGGAGAAATGGCAGCCTGAGAAATGTTGTTGCTTCAGAAAAAAAAAAAAATTGGGAATAGGTTTGGAGGGGGGAAGGTAGTAATGATTAAACAAGCTAAGCAAAAGGGAGGAAGGATAGAGACAGCAATGACGCAAAATTTTTCAGGACAGGAAAAAAAACCTAGAAGTATACAATTAATAATGAAAAATAGGACAATTAATGAAAAATACAAAGGAAACACATGTGGAAAAATAAAGAAATGGCCTGTTTTGTGGGTGAGAGCGAACACAGAGAAAGACAACAATGTCAGATATATTATGCTACTAAAGCTTTTTATTTTCCCATGTCCCTTTGCTTTTCAAATTCTTGCAAAACATTACCTCATCTGTTTGGTTTAGGCTTTCTTTTTCCCTTGTGTGCAAACTCCCATTTCTCATCATTGTCTTTTCCACTGCAGACAACCACCCTCCTCTCTAGCCAGAGCACCATCAGAGAGGCAATGTCATGCACAGCTGACTGTGTCTTCAAGTGCGTTTGTTTGTGTTTGCTAAATGCATTTTGAATGTGTTCTGTTCACCCACCTCTTCACAGCAGAAGCTCAGGGAGATGAAACATTGAGAAACGTCTGCTTCACAATCAGTCCCAGACACACGCACACACTCCATGTTTCTATGAGGGGTTTTAAGTAATCAGAGGAAAATGGACACATTTCATATGGTTTAATCAGTGGACAATGCAAGAACACAAAACGTCTTCTTTGAAACTATTCTGTCATCTCTATAGCACCTAACCTACAATTCTTTTTGAAGAAGAGAAGCTTCAGATTGTTTTGGCATAAAAAACTTCACTAAAATCCTGAATAAACTGGCTTATTTATTTACATATATTCTTTGCAACATATATGTTTTGCCAAATAATACAGTTATACTGATAAAAAAAGTTTCACTTATAAACTGTTGCAGTTTACTTCTCTTTCTAAGAACCAAAGGATATTCTAATGGAGTCAGGTCTCTTCACTGTGTTAAAATAATCTGGACCTTCAACACTGTAGGCACAGACGTATTCACACCTCTGCTTTTACTCCCACAAAAAAAATCTATTTTGGGAGTATTCACTATATAGCGCAAAAGATGACCACAGAGGTGTGCCTGTGATTGGAGGGTTTGCCACAGAGATATTTCAACCTGAACCAGAATCAAATGCAAATTTCATAGCCTTCCTATTAATACACATCTTTGACCAAAGATCACACCATTTGTGATTTTTAGCCACTGTTTCTTTCAGTGCTGAACCTCTCCCAGATGTCCTCGTCACTTTAGGATACCACCCTTCAAATTTGCTTTATAATGTGCATTGTGCATGTCATAAATCAAGGCTGAACTCTTCACTTCTACAAATTACTCCTGAAAATAACCTCACTTATCTTCTGAAGTATGATCTGCTCGCTTGATGAAATACTAAGATTTTTGCTTAATATGTCCTGGTCAAATTCATAATTATAACACATATTCCATTAAATGTTTCATGCAATAGTTAGATGATAATAACTTGACAATTCCCCTGAACAAGGCAGAGAATAGGACCTGCGTGAAATCTTCTCTTTCTGTTGCAGGGTTGGAATCTGACTACTAACATATAAATTCAGAAAACTGAACAAAGTTACAAAGCTGCATTATACCATCAGAAGGAAATTCTGATTAAACTTTTCAGTGACAGGAGGTTCAGATGCAATCTAGAAAAAAACAGCCTCCTTCATGGAGAATTGTTGAAATTACTCAGACGCAGCTTAACTTCCTGTCTGGATTGACAGGGAAAACTGCAAGCTCGAGAACTCTGCCACTGAGATTTCAAAGAAAAATTAATTTAGGAGCACAGAAGCTTTTGTCAAGTAGACGAGCTCTGGATTACTTTTAAAAAAAGGTAAAATTATTGCCCACATTCTGTTTAACATCTTTGTCAGTGACACGGACAGTGGGATCGAGCACACTGTCATCAGGTTTGCTGATGTGACACCAAGCTGTGTGATGAAGTCAACAGGCTGGAGGGAAGGGATGCCATCCAGAGGGACCTGGATTGACTTGAAAAGTGGGCCCAGGCAAACCTCACGAAGTTCAACAAGGCCAAGTGCAAGGTCCTGCCTGTGGGCTGGGGCAATCCTAAGCAGAAATGCAGGCTGGGTGGAGAATGGATGGAGAGCAGCCCTGAGGAGAAGAACTTGGGAATGTTGGTCGATGAGAAGCCCGGTGTGACCCAGCAAAGTGCACTTACAGCCCAGAAAGCCAGCCAGATCCTGGCCTGCATCCAAAGCAGCGTAGCCAGCAGGGTGAGGGAGGGGATTCTGCCTCTCTTGTGGTGAGTCTCTGTCTGATGAGGACCCTCCTGTGTCCAGCTCTGGGGCCCATAGCATTAGAAGGACATCAACTTGTTGGACGTCCAGAGGAGGGCCCCAAAGATGACCAGAGGGCTGGAGCACTTCTCCTACAAGAAAAGGCTGAGACAACTGGGATTATTCAGCCTGGAGAAGAGAAGTCTCCAGGGACGTCTTATTGTGGCCTTTCAGTACCTAAACGGGGCTTACAAGAAAGATGGAGATGGACTTTTTACAAGGGCACATAGTGACAGGACAAGGTGGAAGAAAATTGCCGCTGCATTGAGGGTAGAGGGGAGAGAGGAGATTAAGACAAGATAAACTAGTGCATAAATAATTTCTATGACTAAATCCCATCNCGTCTTATTGTGGCCTTTCAGTACCTAAACGGGGCTTACAAGAAAGATGGAGATGGACTTTTTACAAGGGCACATAGTGACAGGACAAGGTGGAAGAAAATTGCCGCTGCATTGAGGGTAGAGGGGAGAGAGGAGATTAAGACAAGATAAACTAGTGCATAAATAATTTCTATGACTAAATCCCATCTAATATGGTTGCAGTGATATCTAAAAATTGTATAAAGATTAGTCTATCAAATTTAATTTAATTTGTAACTATTTTTTGGTTTGTTTCAGTGGTGCCACAGAAAACTCCAAGCCAGAATGCTGTATTTCTAGTTAAATTTACAGGATGGTTCAAAACCTATTGGAAGATTATAATTTTCAAGTAAATTATATAGTGACATTTTCATAGTGCTTAAGGAAGCAATACTCAGGCTATGTATTTTTCAAATAGTGCAGCATACTTTTAATTTAGGAAAATGTATGCACAGGATTTGCAGAACAATCTAAATTATTCTGCACTTGTCAAGATTTCAGGAGTCACATCTATTATTGTAATATTTTTCCCACAGAGTGCTTGCTTCATGCCTACACAGAAATAGTCCCTGAAATGTCAAAGAATACAGAAGCTGGGTGGTTTCTTGTTGACTCGTGAGGTTACAGGTTCCCAGACTCACATGGCAAGAACAACTGCAAGGCCAGACGACAATCAAACTCCACTCTTAATTACTTCTGCCGCCGAGTCTAAATATATGCCCAGCTTGTGCTGAAATGGTGTCGTGCCACGTCTCGCTGATATGTGTCAAGGGACCGCGTCCTTCGTTCTCGGCCAATATTCCGAGGTATCAACAAGGATAAATTCAGTGCGGGCATTGTGGCAGGTGCCGAGGCCTTGCCTGATATGTGTACATATGCATGTCAACCTAGATAATATACTTGGGCATGGCAGGCAGAAAAGAACATAAATCACTGTCAAGACAGGCTGCTGTACACTCCCTGGAAGACTCAAGGTGTTGTACTCGATCCAGGTGCCATTTTTATCCAAATGAGATTTTGATTAAGAATTATTACGCCTCAAAGTCTTTTAACCCCAAGCCCTCGTCTTTTTGACTGCCACTTCAAAACATGTGTTCTGATTAATAAAGTAACCTCACAGAGATTACAACCACACAGGCATTAGCTAAATCCCGCTTGAAATGAACACAAGAAGCCAACGGTATTTGTCAATCTGACTTTCTTGTGTAGTCAAGATATACTTTGTCTGTAAATGTGTTTTTAATCTGTTTGCTACTTACATATTTGCTATAAAGAAGCATTTGTTTCATTAGGCTAAAGGCTGAAAATCATCTTGAAGTATAAATAGCATCAGACAGTAAAAATGCTGAAGGGTAGGAGAGGTCCAGGAGGTGTAACTTAGGCTCGTACTATTTTTCAAACATAGAAGAATAAATTTCTTCTAAGTGCCTGGTACTGGATGCTTTGCTATTAAAAATGGACCATTAGAAAAACAAAATGACAACTATTTCTGTGAGCTGCAGTCGTTCTCGGGATCAGAGTTCTGCCTGGTTTTGCCACCCTTACACATCAATACATAATTTGCAAACAAATCAGAATCAGATGACACAGTTTAAAATTTTACAGAACCATTACTTAACATACCCTCAAAAACAAAAAATACACTGCACAATGTGCGCAAATCATTAAGTCACTCAAAAAACGTAAGCAGGGAGAGGTTTATATGGTAGAAATCCTACACAACCTTTCAAGAAAGGCAATCATATCTTCACTGTGCCTTATTTTCGAAGACCAAATGAAGCATAGCTTCTTTTCCTATCACTCAAATTGGCCATTTTCTTTCATACTTTCATGTTCTATTATTTGTGTCACTGCAGCTAGAATTGCAGGATTTATTTAGGAACAATACTTTATCAATCACGAAACACAAAGCACAGCCCAGCCTCACAGCACATATGTTTTAAACAATGTTTTACACCTCATCTTACTTACAGAAGTGTCAGAACTGGTAGCTTGAATTAGGGTCTTTAGTGGTAGCTATTAAACATTAGGAGCCCTTTTTTCCTGTACAGTCTCAAATTTTTCATTTTCTGTTTCATTTTCAGTGTTATTTTATTACATGATTTTATAATGGGAAGACAATCACAAGGCATCTTGATGACATATGACATAATGCTCCTTCTCATCCAGATAGAGAAAATGAGTGAAGCATTTCAGGACAATTTTCTAAAACTTCTACCAACTTTTCCTCTCAGACAAAAAAAGTGGAAAGTACTGTTTTCTTTAAGCTTACTTAAAAAGACTTCCTGCTCAACTAATCCTACTTCCATCCTATTTACCTCATGTGGAGGCTAAAACTGAGACTATGTGGTTACAGTTTAAGGCATCAAAGAAAATACTAGCCCCAGGATGCTTGAAGAGAAAAAAACTCACCAATCAGACCTCAGAATCACAAATGGATTTATTTCACACGTTCGCAAAACCTTTTAAGCATCACTGACACAGAGGCATAAAAATGGCATCTATTTCTCAGCTGAGGGACAAGACACTCTAAAATGAGGTCTATGCTTTGTGGATAATTGGCAGTGGAGAACATCTGCCGTCCTGCACACGTGAGAGACTACAGATCTTGTGGCTAATGGTTCATGTGGATGGACTACAGGGCAGCTCTGATTACCTGCTGACCCAGTCATGGCATCAGTACATTGATGGCTTTGTCCCCAAGGGCCACCTCTTTGATATCTCCAGAACTCAAAATCTCATTACTGGCTGTGAACAAAAAAAAATAAGCCCTGTTTTGTGTGAAGGCAACTTTTCTCATACACGTGGGATAAAAAGAGACTATTTGAGAGGTAGAGCAAAGGACAGAGACAAGATCATTCATTAGCTGGGTTTATGCCTTGGGGTAGGAACTACTGGGAGAAATACACTGCACTGTTATGAGTCCAATGGGAAGAAAACATGAAGAGCAAAAGATGGACAGAAATGGAAAGGTGTAGCAGCTGGGCAAAGGAGAAGGATGGCAAGGCAAGCTGAAAGGTTGATGTTTCAGCTTTCTGCACAATTAACACGCCTCTCTGGGCACTAATTTTAATCCTCTTGGAGAATGTTTCTATTTTAACATTGATTGGCAGCAACGCTAGAAAAAAATGAAGAAACATGTTGGCTTTGACCCTACACTTGAATTTCATGAATTACTAGCAAAAGATATAAATTGAATGACTGTCAAGCTTCTATACCACAGGACAGGTGTTTCTAAAAGCATCTCTGAAGCCTGACACAGATGGTTAGAAGAATAGACTTGTCAAAGAGAGGTCAGAAAAAATGCTTGATCCTCAAAGCAGAAATATATATCAGAAGTCAAAGAAGGGAAGTTTAAAAAGAACCCTTCACAAGTATCTTGTGAAGTGGATAAAAGGACTTTCAATGGCTAGTTTTTCTCTCCACATAACTAAGGAGACTGACCAAGGTTTCTACCTGCAAATTTCCCATGCAGTTTTATTCTGGATGCCTACACACACGGCTTCTCAAATTTATAACACTGTGATTCAATAGAGTCAGAATTTGGTCCCATGTGATCCTGAGAGTGTCTGCTTTCCAGAAAACAGGCATAGGAGGGACTGGAAATCAGTCTTGAGCCACAATGGCTCTTTGCAGCCTCTCATATGAAAACACTTTCAGTGTCCACAACCACTAATATCAAAAACCTTAAAATAAATCAAACTGAGCTAGCCAAATTAAAAAAAAAAGATGTTGATTTTTCATCTGCATTTTGTGCTGTAAAGATAAGGGCATCTGCTCATCTGAAAAAAAAAAAAAAATTACAACCCGAAACCTGTCAAAAAAAGAAGAAAGAATTACTGCCATTCTCTTGATATTTCAACTCACTGGACTTCCCTGCCATCTGCAAAAACTGTAAGGCATTATTTAAAGGTGAAGATATTTAAAGGCCTGGGGTTGCTAAATTCAGGTTTTTCTCATTTCTCAATCCGATTATTATTCAAATGCACTCCTTCTTTGATAAAATCAAGGCACCTCTTGGTGTTGTCTGAAAACCATAGCCCAGAAAAATGAAATAATATCAAATATCATGAATGATATGTAAAAGATTGAGTATCAAAAACGTATACACACTCAAACCCAGCACAATACAACCATAAAATATGTTGGGCAAACCTCAAAACACCAATTGGCATACAAATTACTTGATAGCTAATAAAATACTTGAATAGAAAAACGAGAAGTATTATTTAAAGCACAGTACATGCAGAAAAACAGTTGCAATATTTTGTACTAAATTATACAACTCAGATAAATACTGGAAATGCGATGTCAAATTTATACCAAAGTTGATGCTATGGGACTTGTTTGAAGTTCAGCCATTCAGTGTGAAGTATTAGGCAGAATAAGTTTAGTTCTCAACTTCAATTTACAGCTTGTAGGAGAAATTTTTCTGCAAGGGAATAACATCTCTGCCAGTGGGTCGTAACAACCTGTATCCCTGGAACACCCGTGACAGGAGAAAGATTGCATCCAATAAAACAGAAGCCACCAAAACTCCCCAATTCACAGCAATTGAGTCATAATCTATTAAATGAGGCAAATGATTTAGAAAGGTCTCCGTTCAGACAATGAAGGGAGTTAATATCTACAGACTGAAGTGGCATGTACAGTTTTTCTAGATTAGCAAGGATGACATATATTATTTACCAGCTTGGGCATTATTACTCTTTTGAAGCTTCCATTTATGTCCAAAGACAAGCTATAAAACAGAGGGGAGCAGAGCTGTTCAGAATCACCACTTGTCATTAACGAATGACCTTCCCATAGGTCTTAAAGCGTCTTGAATATGCAAACTCCATTGTACCAGAACACCTTCAGCCCCACAGGAGAGCAATAAAAATGCCCTGGGAAGCCTTCTATTACAATAATTATTCTAGATGGAAGTAGCAACCATTTCTGAAGCTTATTAATACACTAGCGTATATTACGAATAAATTAGTGTATTAATAACATTTTAAGGTGACACTCCTATGAAACCCTTGTTTTAGTCTTTTCTGGCACAATCCACATGTGCCCAGTTTTCACCGTAAGACCTTCAGGTCTTAATGCTATCTGTCACTATTCTCTACACTCCAGCCTTTGCAAATGCATATACCATAATTTCATTTCAATTTTTAAAAAGATGAATTTGTAGCTCTCCGGTCTGCAGAGTAGGACCTGAGAGTGTGAGCTCTAGGTTGCAAAATAAGGAAACTATAGTTATGGCAATACTACAAGAGTTGTGCCTAGTTTTTAATAGCATTTATCTTGAAGTACTTCTATTACACATGTTTTTGTTACATCACCTAAAAAGAGAGGGACTTGCTGCAGAAGAACCAGCAACAAATTAATGCCTGGACTACTGATACATAGAGAAGGGCTGATCTTTGGTCCTTTTTTTTGAAAACAGCAGGAAACATCCTCACTGCTGCCACTGCACAAATCAGCACCAAGCCGAAGGATAACTTTGCATCTAGGCCACTGCAGAACAACAGGGGACATGAGTTGTTTTCAGCACTCAAACAGAATTTTAATCTCTAGGCACATCCTGCCCTGCTTTTCATCTGCAGAGCTCTCCTTGTATTAGTGAAAGTATCAGCAGAAGTCAGGAAGAGCTACAGGGTCTGTAGGATTCTTCCCTCCCACTACCTAACTCCTCATCTCACGTGTCTTGGTTTCCCAAAGCTTCAGACCTGAGCAGATGAGGACAGAAATACATGGGGAAATTATTCCAGATGCTGTGGTTCAGTGTAAACATATCAATCATGATAGGCCACTTCTGATGCATCATAACAGCAGCTGTTGAGTACAATAAATTATGCTTAATATAAAATATAGCTTCCATTTACAGAATAAGAAAAACTGTAAGTTCAAACCAAGAGTCTGGAATTGCATGAAGCATAACAACCTACACAAAATGCTGCCAAGACAAAGGAAACGTACCCTCTAAAGCACACCATGACCTTTCAGTGAGATGATATCCAGTCAATTACATGGCTGCTATGGAACTCAGACTCTCTCAGTGAGGTTGATGGCACATGACCTTAACAGCAATGAGCCATTTGATATTAAAAAAAAAAAACAAAAAAAACCAACAAAACAAACTAACGAAACCAAACGAAATCAAAACAGCTGGAGGACAATAAAGGGGAGCATCATCACAGCACAGAAAAAAGCATGTAAAAAAATATAATGCTTACATCAACAGTGCTGACTGACAAAGGAGGAAGAATTTAAAGAAGAGAAAAAAAATAAGCTGGAATAAGCAAAGAGACTGAAAGCCAAAGGCCGTGCCAGTACCAAAGCACAACACAGCTTTGACATGGCTGTAATTTATTCAGAGGGCGGAGCTATGAGGGATCAGAGTTTAATCCTTTTTTCTGGACTTGGAGCCTTTTCCTGGGTTTATTTCCTCTGTTGCCACATCACCCACCATATGTCCATCTCACCTGTGTTATCCTTAGAAATTATTCAGGATGTTAAAGCTGTGCCAGCCAGAGCTAAGGGCTGTGCTGAGCTGGATGGGCAAAGGATGTCACAGGCAAGCCTAGAAACTTCAAAACAACCTGGACGAGGTAGGACACAAGCTGTTGTGGGGTGGCTCTGGAGGACTCAGAGGCTACACACACACCTGAAAACCCTGTTATGGTGAGCTCTTACCCTTTCCATAACACCCTTTGAAAACACGCCTGCGCCAGCCACAGCGTTGTAGCCACTCACTAAACTGCCTTATGTGCCCAATGTTCAACATTTCACCAGGGTTACAGTTTAGTGGTGTTCCCGCAAGTGGAGCTACACATCAACTCAGATGCTTACACTTTACTTTATGGAGAGAGACTTTTAAAAGCAGCTTGTTTTCAAAATCTGTAGGCAAATGTGTACAGGCAATGATTAGGAATGTGTTTTTAGAGTCTGTGGGGATCTAGATCGGGCCCTCTTCTGGGAGCTGGGAACAACAGATAACACCAGAGGGGGACAAACAAAACTACGGATGAATTTACTCTGTGTAGCCTGATACTGTGAAAGCAGGTGCAGTGACATGTCTTCATTATTACTTAATCTTTCCATCTCATAGATATGGGGATTGGGACAATGATGGGGATTGGAACTGTGGTGCAGAATACTGAACTGAGATAATCTAATTTACTTTAGTGTCTGCATCGGTATTCAAACTCAGCTGTTCATGAAGCAAAACAAGAAAATACATTTTGCCCCTTTTCTAAGCCATTTTTTGGCTGTTTCAATTATTTAACTAAGCTTCTCAGTGAAAATAAATGCCAAAACAGCTTTGCGGAAACCTTCCTCTCAGAAAAAAACCCAAACCCACTGAGCACAAAAACACGAAGAAAGGCAGAAAGATGAAAAACCTATTTCATTCCAAGCATGGATTGACTGCATATAAATTAATCATACTACAGAGGGAAGGGAAAAGCAAATCTCCCTGAGATATAATTGTGTCATGTATCACAAAACAGATTCGGGGCACACCATGGTGGAACTGAGCATGAGTGACAGCAAAGGTGCAGTGCTGTGGCAAATGCATTTATGATCTTAAAAAGAAATAAATCAGCATTTGTTGATAATTACCTCTGAAAAGAGGAAGAAAAATAACTGCAGGACTTAATAGCACCTGCTCTCAGTCAGTCTATAGTGGAGCACTAATGCTTATGATGAGGGAGGGGATGCTCTGCAGGAAGCAGTGATTGAAGAAATGATGATGATACAACATGAGAAGCAATGCAAGAAGACGATCTGATAATCAGGAAGTCATAAGATAAGACAAAGATTTTTTAAAAAAAGGCCTCCAGGTGATTTACAGAAAACAAAATCTCTTATTTTATAATGCCAGATTTCTATTTCTTATCATTTTAATCAGAAGATGCTGCTTTAGCTTTTAGGAGAAGAACAGAACCCTTGTAATGGCACTGTAATGAATTTCAAAGAAAGGAGTGTCAAGACCAATAAACATCTGTCACAGAGACAGAACTACAGACAAAGCAGGGTCTCAGGGCATCTTTAGACCCTAGGACTACTTTGCCCTAGGTTAAGAGGAGCCAGGCAGAATTTTGCTCACAAATTAAACCATTGTTCTCTTCGACGGAAAACAAACAAACAAACAAACCAAAAAACAAAAACAAAACCCCAAAAAAACCAAAACCAAACAAACAGGAAAAAAACAACCCACAACAAACAAAACCCTCCAAATCCAAATAGATAAATTTTCATAACTAGGTGCTACTTCCCACACCTTTTAGCTGGGGATGTGGTCATTCACAACACACCACTTACCCCCTTAGCTTACAAATCATCTCCATGGCAAACAAAGCTGTTCAACCCCAAGAGCACAAATGCACGGTGGATGCTGTGAGTGTTAGTAAAATATACCCTAAGCATCCCTTCTCCTGTTCCTGTTCAATGACTTTCAGGGAAAGTAGGCTTCCTGAACACAAAATTACTAGATTGCAACCTGAGGGTATCTTTTTTCCGTCTACAGACTTCTGCATGTTTGTTTTACTTTGGAGGAAACTTCATCAATACTTAATATCCAATGACTTGACATCAAGAGAACCACTGTTCTACATCTTATGAAGTTTTTTGGGGTAGAGGAAGGTTCCTCCATTAGCTTTTTGAAGTTCGGTGTTTGAAAACAGAAGCTTTTGATTAATTTGTAAAGGCAATTCTAGATTTATAGCTGTGCCAGAGAAGGAAAAAGGAAAAACAACAACACCTCACTCTGAGCTTGGTGTTCTCAAGATAGCATCAGAGTTCAGTGGAATTTCTGAGTTAAAAAAAATCCCATGAGATAATAGTTTCAGTTAAACGCAACAGAATGCAGCGGTTCCTGTGTGTAAAGGTATATACCCGCATAAAGGAAACAATGCATGGGTAACCAGCCAGCTTGCAGTTTGCATTTGCATTTCATCAAAACTCAGAGCTACTTTCCAGCGCAGCAGGCAGTTAGCTTGCCCTAATTACTGCTGGGGAGACCCAGATGCTTTTGTCAGCTCTTCAAGCAAGGAGAAAGATTACCAGCAGGCAAGCCAGCCATGGGATCAAGGATGGCTCCTAACAGGAGGCTTACAAAAAATCCGCTAATACTTATGTTCTCTACTGAACGGAAGAAATCTAAACACCTTATAAATCTGTGATCGAGCCAGACTATTCATATACAGGATTATCTTCCATGCTGAAGAAACGAGCACAAATGCGGTCACTTAAAAAGAGAGTTATTGCAACAAACCCTTTTTTTGTGTAATTTGTCCAGATACAAAGCCTTGTGCTTTGAGCAGATGGGAAGGCACAGATGTGCCTGCCCACCAAAGGGAAAGGACATGACAAAAAGATGTAGGATCCAGCATCTCCCACAGCTGGGTGTGGATTCAACCTCTTCCCGACTCCAGTGGCAGAGGAGGCTGGGACCCAAAGGATTGCGGCCACTTTACCTACACGGATAGTCTGAATGAAGTAAAAGCAATTACTATTTTTCACATTTTGAAATTACATGGAGAGGATCCTCCATTCTCTTGCAAATTGAATTTCACAAGCTTTCAAAGCAATTTGGCTTAAGCTTGAGAAATAGACTCGGCAGCAGCATTTTATCCAGCAGTAGTGGGGGAGGCCAGTGCCTCTTATCACTGATTTCAGCAGCTGGTTGAAACCAGCACAAATTCTCTATCACCATACAAAATACAATTACCTTTTCTACCCTCCTCATATGAGAGAAGAAAAAAACTTGTTTGTTTGAAAAACTAGGACTGCAGCTAAACCTGAAATACTTTCTTCTGTTCAGCTATATGATTTTTTAAAAAATGAAAAGCCTGATTAATGCAGTTCAGGGCTGTGTGCGTTGTAAATCTGTAACCATTTGCTGACTTATTATATATGGTGAAACTCACCTGGGTCAAACACAGTTTTTAACTGCAAAGGTGACCTCAGAAGACCCAAGGTCTCCCATGCCCTGTCTCTGCTGATTGCTGAATTTGAACTGGTCACTTTGGCAAAATGAGCAGAGCAATCCCTTCTCCCTAGCAAAAGCCAAAGAGACACACTGATCGTAAAGGAGGTGTTAGAAGTTAAATATTAGTGGTATTGCCATTACATTGTTAGGAGTATGATCCTCTTTTGAGCAAAAAACCAGAAAATTTGGAGGGAGGATCCTCTTATTGCCACAAAAGCAGCTGAATTGGCATTAGATGCCTCTGTGTAGGCAACTGTGTCGAGACCCACGTGACTTCAACCAGTGTTCAAGTACTGACAATATCTGAGTCAGAAAATTTGTTCAGCAAATTAAACGCACTGCCTGAGATGGCAGGACAATATTCAGGAAAAGAGAGTCTTATCCCAGCACAGATCTATTGCTCCTAATTTGTCTTGTATAAATGAACACTGCCTTTGGGCCTAAATCTTTGATCATTTGCAGATGCTGCAGCACACAATACTGTGGTATACCTGAGTAGCTAGTGGTTAAGGATGAACTGCAAACCCAGGTGGTTCACTGTCTCTTTGCCCATTTTTCATTTGAAATTCTCATCTCAACAGCTCCTACATTCTTTTTTTTTTTTTTTTTTAATGCACAATAAGATAATTAGAATTTTGTAATTCACATTCTCGTCTCGGCTACACTGATGCCCATAACTGAAGTCAATAGAGTTGTACCACAGTGACTGAGAATTTGGCTTGCTATATGAAACAGTTATCAAACAGTTCTGTTAATTTGCCAAAGTCAAGAATCTGTTACCATTTTCTTTCTGTCCATGTCTGGTGCCAGGATAATACACATTTCTGATCCAACTCTCAGAGCATATTCATTTGTAAGTTTAAAAAAAAAAAAAAGAATTAGCTATTTGGCTGCTTTCAGTGGTACTAATAGCTTTTTGTCCTTCTTTGAGAAACAATTCCTCTCAGAGAAATAAAAATGTAGGTGCTTTGACAGTACTAAGAAACTTGTCAGCACAGCCCAGGGAATTTCCTCTCTAGTCCACTATTTGCAGTTTCCTCTTGGTCAAGAGTGGCTGCAGCTTATTCCATGCAACATCTGCTCTGTGCTTTCAATGGATGTTTGCACTCCAGTTCCCAGAGCACAAATGAAAACCAGCATTAAATGAGAGCTTTGCTGCCAGACTGGGCAGAAAAGGACTGACATCATTAATAGCATTGGCCGCATTTATCCCAGCTCTTCTTTGTCAAAGTCAGAGGTGGAAGCTTGGAAAGAGCCATCAAAGTTTGTACTGGAGAAAGTAATACTAAAATTCATACTATGCAATAATATTTACAGATCTGAGGTCTGCTTTTGCTTACAGTTATGTGTATTTGTGTTTTATTTGCTAGCACCCTGTATCTTCTTAAGCTTTACCAAAACTGTTATAACTATGGAATATTCTAAGAAGATTAATTACTCCTATCTAACTTCTCAGTGTCTTCATTGTCCAAACTTCATCTTTACAAAGAAAGGCCTTGCAGCCCTTAAATAACTTCTATTCAAGATTCCACAGATCATGTCTCTCCTACAGGAAGTTAAATACAGGCTCTTGAGGCAAATATGACAGCAGAGTATGTAGGAAAACAATCTGTCAATTATTCATGTATTTTTAACTGTCAGTAGTGTGGTACAGCAAATGGAGAAAAAAAAGGAGGAGAGCTGACGGAGTAATGAGCCATCTTCCCTATGGATCGCCAGTAAATGCTCTGCTGGTCACAAAGCAGCACAATTAAGAGAATGCTGGCATTGATAATCAATGAGCTATTTAAAACGAGCAAATCAGAGTCCACTTTACATGCCCTATCACCTGTGGGTGAGATTTTGTAGAATGCAATTCGCAGGTGCTCTACTTGGACAGAAATAAAACATTTCATTCATTTCAGATTTTCTCTGTTACAGAACAGTGGCTCAGATATCAGAAGCACACCTCGTGTCACATCATAATTAGAGAGATGAAAGAAAACAGAACTCCTTCTTCTGTAGGGAATGAATGAAAACTGATTGGGATTTTACCTTTAGCTTAGACCTAGGTGAAGATGGCACCAGAACAGACATTATTATTTCTAATTTCAAGAAAAGACTTGATTCAAGAAAGGACTTGAAAAGCACGTGTTTAAATCCCTTCCAATCCCAGCATTTACCTAAGAACATATTTAAAGAAAACACATATATTTAAATACTATCTTGAATTGGAATTTCTCTGCACACTGAGGGCCCACATGCATCATCTGAAGAATCTCATATGCCTTATTCATCAGCAAAAGATTTCACAAAATTTCCTTTTACACAACTGAAAAAAATTAAGTAATTTCAGCAATTTCCAATACTCAGGAAATGCACCATTACAGCTCTATCTTACTGTTAGTATTTGTAAATATAATTGTGCTCACACTGTGACTTTCACCCCTGCCACTGCATTTTTCTCTTCTTTGACCAAGGAATGCCAGCTAGAAGTTTTACTCCAAATTCCTATTTTCTCCCATGGGCATGTGGACTCTCCTTGTTACCTGACTGAAACACCTGAATACACTTCCTTTAATATTTATCTATTTTTATTTTTTCTTTTTCCCTTTGGCTCCATCTACCTAGGTCATATGGGTACAGTTTTTTACTGATGACCTTGCCTTGCCAAAAAGAAAACTTGCCATTTGGTTTGGTTTGCTAGTCAGCTGAACAGCATGACCAAAATTTGCAAGTAATTCTGTGGACAACGTGTGCTTAAACTCCAAATATTAACTGAAATATGAAGTTATATTCAGAAAAGCAGAGGAAGAAAAAAAAAAGGCACACTTCATTACAAAACCATTCTTGTTAGGTGATCCAGCTCCCCCAACCCAGGAGTATAAAGGGAAAACAACAATACACCTTGTCTGATGTTCACCGCTGAGTTAAAATCAAACCTTGTTGCTTCTTCAACAATGCTGAAACTTCCACCTACTAAGATTAACAACGTTGCTCAGTGTTCGTCATTATTATTTTAATATTGCACTAGAAAGAAAATGGGAATTGGAATTCCATATGGTGGAATTATCATGTCAGACATCTGTTACCTCCCTCTTATGGAAAAAGAAAAGCACTCCAATCTATTCATGGACTAAGCAAGCTGATAGCTATTATTAATATATAAAGATATTTATCATACAAAGATGTTAAATTAAGTGGAGGATTAAATTAATTGTAGGATTTTCTTTAGAGGCTTACCTGTATAACACTAAAAACATAGATAATGGTCTCTATTTCTGTGTGAACTCAGCACTACAAAAACTATTGCAAAAGTTTGAGCACCACAGTCAGTTAAGATTGCAGAGGAGGCACTGCCTCAACAGATTTGCAAAGCTTTTCAAACAGTTGACTGAAAACATTGGGCTGATCTCAGCCATTTACAGATTTATGTCTAATTAGGTGAATATAATACACACAAAACACTTTTCAAACACTGGTTTTATTTGGATTTTCATTTTGAATTTTTTTTTTTGTTTTTTTAATGTGCCTGTACTTAACGATAAGGAATAATAATTTTTAAAAAATCATACAGAAATAGGTTTGAACAGAAGTTTTTATTTTCTTTCGTTCTTAGTATGCTGCTGATAAAAAGTGAAAAACTATTTTGGGTCATCAAAAATGATTCTTCCATCAGTCACTGGGGAAAGCAATAACCACATCCTGACCCCTTCTCTCCTGCATATGGTTTTAACCATGACTGTCATTTCATAAGGAAAATACTAAAACTGCCTTTTATGCCTCATTTAACTATAATATTTGGCCATTTTGATCACTTTAGAAAATACTAATTTTAAGGCTATTCCTGTGTATAGTGATGCAAGGTACCACCATCCACCCCAGGGAGAGGAAATGTTAATGTCATAATCAGGGAAATATTTTAAGTGTTTATGCTATCCTAGTTGCAATTGGACATCACCTAACCATAAAAATGTTGTGAAAAACTTATGTTTGTACACTCAAATGCATATGCAAATACTTTAATTTTTAGAAGGCAACACACATCTAGCTACCACTGCTCCCCTACACTGTGGAACATGATCCATAATCCATACCAAAGCATATTGATAATGCTTTGGTATGGATTAGATCCGTTAATTACCAAGTCAGTCACACCTACAGAAAATGTATTCAGGCTGTCATATTCAATACCTCTGGGAGCCTGGAATTAAGCAACTAAGTCTTAGTATTAATGTAAGGAATTATCGGCTTTCCTGAACGCATTAAGTCTAGATGGATGTCCCTAAAGCATTCAGTAAAATTCCCAGACACTTAATTTTAGTGAGTTTGTGACCTTGTGAAACATGGAGACAGGATCTACACTCATTTCTCCAAAATATGACCTGAAATAGACATAAAGAAGGGGGAATATTTCTATTCAGAATTTATTAATGCCAGCACATTTGTGGAAATCACAAGAGAATCTGGACAGGAAGAGAAAAGCAAATGATCTATTAGTGGAGTCATCTATGGCTACATGAACATCAGAACCTCACTCGTGCTGTTCGCAGCATCCTCACAGTGTCTACTCAGCACAGATACTGATGTCCTGCTCTAAAAACCTGAAAATAATATGCAAGTGTCATTTGAGATATGTCTAAGGCCATTCGTTCTGACCTTGTCCTTTTTTTTTTTTTTTAATTCATGAAAATGTCAGAATCTTCTCTATATTTATAGTGTTATGCTGGGAGCTGAGAAAAAACCTGCAAGTTGATGGCCATTTCAAAAACCCTGTCAACTTCTTCAGTCTTTGGTCTCGACAAGGTCCACCCACAAAGCCCCAAAGATTTAGTATGTGGCTGGATTTAAAGACCTAGCAAGATAATACAGAACGTTGTACCTCCAAGTGTTTTGTTTCCCCTGCAAACCTCTTTCCTCCAGGATCTAAGGGACTGTCAGAACCATGGAATCTCTTCACTCGGGCTTCCTCCCCCATGATTTCTGCTCTTTCCAGAACTACTTCTAATTTACCTGCCACATGTTCTCCCGAACCCTGGTACTTGCACCACTGTGTTTTTAGGTACAGACACAATCTGTAGTGGTGATGTATCTGAATGCATCAAAGCCAGGAATGGATTCCATCCTCACCCCACTGTCATCTCACAGCAGGGAAGTGCTTGGTTATTTATTAATGGAGAGGAACTGGAGGAAGATGGTATCATTTCCCCTAGGTCAGAATACAAACCTATATCTTTGATTTCTGTTCAGTGGGTGAATAGATCATCACATCCTCTGGAGTGGACTTTAAGCAAATGGTTCCTATTTCTCAGCCCACGTTCCTATGCACTTCTAGGAGAGAGTGGCATAGTTGGATCCAAGGAAAATCTTCAGTTCTTCTCTTCCTTAATGCAGATTCCCCTGTCCATCATTTATGTTCCCTCTTTGGAGAAACTGGCAAGTCTCATAGCTTTCTTCCTCAAGTCCCTTTGGAGAATTTACTGTTCCCCTTCACATTAAAAAAATTCCAATCTAATAACTTCATCTGTCTTTCAGAAGTGTATATGTGTGTATATATAAATATATGTGTGTGTGCTTGCAAAACCATACTGCAAAAAAGAGACATTTCAACAGAGATTCATTAAGTGAAAGGAAAACTATGCAAACAAATAAACACTGCATGCAAAATTATTCGTAACAAAACTGCAGATGTTCTAGGCAAAGAGGATCAAGACATAACTATTAGAAAGTATCTAACTCTGAAGTAATGCCAGCATATAAACAAAACATAAGTTTCAGCTGTTCAAATCAACTGTTGATTACTAAATGAAAACAAATATTTAAAGACAAGTTTAGCTAACAGATTAAATTAAATAAATCAATAAATCACAAAGTACTTATTGAGTTATTCGAGACAGACATAGGATGTTGATACTACCCGCAGGGGAAAAGAAAAAAAGTGCTTTGAAGGAACCTTCTTTACTAATTTATTAGCTGGAAGTCCTAAGAATTGTTTGATTAAAGAAAATGATCTGCAGTCTATGAAGCAGGCGTGCCTGTGAATGAAGATTTGGACTTAATAACTGTAAGTGAGCAGAAACGTTTCACACATTGCTGAACAGTCGTGTTTTGAGGAAACCTCCAGTACATCATACAGCTGTATCACCTACATTTTGGAGAGCTCTGATACATGCTCGATGTTCAACAAAACATCACAAAACAGACTGTTGTAGTCAGATCCTTGCCAGCCACACATAAAAGCGGGTTGAACACTGCAACCTGCAGCAATTAGCCTGATTAATTAGATACGGAAAGAAAATCCATCTCCCAGTGGCTCCATGTGCCATGGAAACACTTGAAATCCACTGGCTGGCTGCAGCAGCGGGACTGACACTGCTGCGGTGCACTGGGGGGGCTGCAAGTGTGGCAGCACTTTGAAGCTTTATCAGGGCAGGGTGCCTGCTCTGGGCTCTCACCACTGGGAGCGGAGGGTGAACACCCTGAGTCAATTTGCTTTTCTTTCCCTCAGCTCTCAGGAATCACAGACACAAAAGAAACAGAATGTATTATTTTATGCTTTCTGAAAAGAAATTGTGTGAGCCAAGCTTGTAAAACACACAGTACTTCAAACATAAAAATGCACCAAAGGAAGTGGTTAACGAGATCTTCAGGCTTAGCACGGCTCCAGAAAATGATAAGGGGACTGAACAACTCTCGCTTTCTTTTCACAGAGAACAGAAGCTCCGAGACACAATACAAGGATTTCTATCCTTCAAGGGTACTGAGAATCAGCGACTGTAACACACCCAGCCTTTTTCAGCCACCCCAAATGCAGAAAAATGCATTACAGCCATGTGACTGTACAGTTAAGGGCCACCAGCTCAGCAAGACCCTCTTGTTCCACCTGGGTGAAACAATCCCATTTCCATATAATCCTGATGTTTGTTTGGTGTGCAGGCAGGCACTGAGAAGGAACAGTGGAAGGCACAGAGTACGAGAATCAAGCATTGCTTCACGCAAGAGAACCCTTCCTAAGAAAGGGGTTGACACAAAGAGCCGTAACTGAGAGGGAAATATTTCTCCAGCAACAAATCACTGCCTAAATTTGGGTGTGACTTTGCTCTGCAACCATTTGATGCTATGTCCTGTGTTATGCAAAGGGATGGTTTAGAAATATTACTGTCCTAACATGACATGGGCAACTCACTAGGAATAAAGCAAGGCAGCATGCTATGAAAAAACATTGGTACCACGATGATGTTAGCTCTACTAAATTTCACTATATTTAAAAATGGTAATTGAGACTGGATAAGACCAATCCGGGTTAAAAAAACCCATAATAAAGCAAATTGTAATAAATGAACTTGGTGCTTTAAACATGAAAGAACAACAAAATTAAAGCAGCAAGTGGCCTGAGATCCTTTTCTCTCAAATTGAACTTAAAAAGAAATTTTATTTGCAACTAATTAATCAGCAGTTTATGCAAGCGTCTTGCCATCCTTTGGATTACTAGCACTGCTGTAATTTCATTTACAAGCAGATTTTTTGCCTGTATGTACACACCATAGAGGGTAGTTTCAAAGCAGTGCTCAGGGTTTTAGACATATCCCACTGGCTGAATGGAAATTGCATGGTTTGGCTTCCTTTGGGAGGGGCTGGAAACCCATCCCACCTGGAGGGAGCCTCCTGAAGTTAATCCACAGCAGAGCCAAAGACAAACCAGAAGTCTTTTCTGGATTGTGCAGTGCCGTAGGAAAGAGGTAGCACTGCTGATCGTGTTCAGTTGTTTCTGTGCCTCTAATTTTCTGTGCAAGATTAGGTTAGGATTTTCCTTTGGTGCTGCACTGTGCTCCTAAGTGCATCTATGAACCATTCCTCTCCAACAAATGCCAACAACAACAACAAGTAGCAGCAAATCTTATCCTCTGAGCTTGGCACAATTAAAGATATTTTTAGAGTATTTATATACATGTCATAGGATAAGATTGTCAAAAACATTGATGGAATATAGAAACATTAATGAGTCCGAGGAACTTTTGAGAAACTCATCCTAAGCACACACATACACTTTGTTTTTCTTTTTCATCTTTGCTTTTTAAACACAAAAGAGGGGAAGACCTGGTTCTGCAACATGCAACAGGAGACCAAGATGGACACCAGAACTGACAAATTGAGCTTCTCTGGGAGCTTAAGATCCTTGAAATCTTCATGCTGAAGCCAGATTTGACTGAATTGGTCAAGGGATGCAATATTTATTAAGAGGGACAGACAGACAACCATGAGATCATCTAAGTCATACTTGAAAACAGCAAACCGATGAGCCAGTTCAAGAGGCAATTGCACTGAATACTGATTTTTTAAAGCCACCCTATTTATACAACTTCAGTACTCCACCTGGAGAGCCAATATTCAATATGCAAATATTTTGCAGTAGAATGGGAAAATCAAATGTGATCAGGCAGCAAATATTAAAACAAAGATAGAGAAGTTTCATGTTCACTGTATCCTCTTTTCAATTTTTCAGATACCTTGAGTGTCAGCGATGCTGACAATTATGTTTTCAAACAATTAATCAAAGGATCAAAAATCACTAGAAGAATCTTAAAATTCTTAATATGAGATTTTAAACAAAAACACCACCACCACCACCAACAACAACAAAAAAAAACAACCCCAAAATACCCCCCAAAAAAACAAAACCAAGGAAAAGTGCATGGGTTTCATGCACCTAGCTAAATTTCTGTCAACCTGCAATTGAAACATGTGTACTTCACAACTACCATTTTGCACAGAGATCCTACTGCAAATGAGATTTGTCCTGAACACTCAAATTTCCCAGGATCTGTCATCTAAGAGACACGTAGGGGTGCTGAGCACTGGGAGGCTGGAAGCTGGGGGATTCACTTTACACTAGTGAGCATCTGTTGAGTCAGATCCTTTTCATTTATCAGAGCCCTGGGGAAGAGCTTTGTCTGCTGGAGCTGATGAACTGTGAACAAGTAGGAGTGACCATCCAGAGAAAGAAGTGGAAGCAGTGGGGGATACAGGAAAGGAACACAACACCTGTGCACAGAAACAGGACTTTGCAAACCATACAGTGCATGATTTTAAACCAAAATGGGTGGAAAAAACTCATCCTCCTATGATTGTTATCTTCATTCATTTAATGATCAGTGTGTCTCCATAAAACATGTTCACATTTGCTGTCCTGTGTAGAGGTCACGTGTTCAATTATTCTTAAAATTGAACTCGTTCCATGGATAACACCCCTGTTTTCTCCAGTGCTTGTTTTTATCCAGCAGGTGAAGTCTCTGAGCCAAGCCTGTCATTGTCCCTGCTACAATGAGTGACATTTAAATCTGCTGCTTCAGTATATGTAAGGAAACATACCCTTCACCTGACGTATGCCCTCCAAGGCAACTGACCGAATTTCAGTTCATTGATTTAGTTCTGCCTGACCAAAAATCAGTGCCTATTGTTCCCAAACATGTAATCATCACACAGTATAGAGCAATTGCTGGCTAAGTGGCTTAGTGTTATTGATAAGAACCCACCCTGATGAGAACAAAGAGGACTGCCAGAATACGTTATGGAAAATAAAAAAAGCTATTTTGCACACAATTTTCAGAAACAGTTTCCACTGCATGAGAGTAGAGGCTGCTCTGTGGATGGGCTGCCATAATCAAATCCTTAGAAAGGGATGAGAAATGAGCATATTATTCTTGATTTACTATCACTTCATTTATGATTTCCAGTTAATACGGATTCACAAAGCCATGCCAAAGAGATACTAAAGGCCTGATTGGGCTTTCCTAATTCAAGCAAAACCCATTCTCTAACTCCTTTTGAAGCCTTTCAGGCTTCTGCCAACTCTTGCAATTTTTATTGCAAGCCTTGCAGTACCCAGTGTTTAGCTTAACATTTCAGCTCCTGGAGTTCTACAACATGTGAATCTTTATTATCAGTTTTAAAAGATGTTTATCACCTTCACAACTGAATAGAAAAACTTGCAAATTAGACTTTTAAAAAGTGTTAAAGATAAAAGACAAAAAGAAGGAAGAACTTAACTGTATCATTTTGCTGAATAACATCATAAAAAGGTGATATTCTTAGACCAAATTCATGATTTCTGAGTCCGAGTGCACACTTAAGGCTCCGCAAAAGTTAGCAACACATATTTTCATTTAACACAAGTCCTGTTCTTGCGAAAGTTAAGCTGGGGGATCTCTTTCCATGCTCGTAAAAGTACGCAAAATGTTGAGCCTCCTCCCATGCAGCGTGAGGGGAGCAAAGGACCTCTCCTGCAATCTTCAGCTCCCGTGCCGGTGGCCAGGGCTTCCCCCAGGTCTCAATGGCAAAGTGAGAAGCAGAGGAAGCACCTTACTGACCACCCAGCTGGTGCTAATTTTGCACCAACTGCTTGACTAGGGATCCCAGTCCTTAAATTGCCTGATCCAGAATCTGCTGTAGCTCTGTGGTGGTCCTACAGCTGTCTGAAAAGCCTGGATAAAAAACCACAGGGCAGTAAAGTGTCCCTCCCAACAATGGCTGCAAATCTGCACACTTGTCAACACTGAAATGACACAATGCTTGCTTTATTTCCCTCTTCCTCCCACCTCCTGATTTCTTCTTTGTTTCCCCCTCCTTACCTGATACCTTTTGTTTATTCTGTGAGATACTGGAGGCAGGGACTTTCACTTCCTCTGTGTTTACACAGAGCCTTGCATGGAGGCTGACAGCTTGAATGCCATTATAATCAAAGGGAGAGTAGGGGGGGAGGATTTAAGGCTCTAAGGAAAATCAGGCATTCACCTACTATTGACATTAAATAAGCTTTGAGTACCTTTCTCTCCTTCAAAAAATTTACATTTCCAAGTGCGATAATTAAGATGTCTGTCATCACCAAAACATCCATTGTTAATATATTTCCAAGCTGGGAAAACCTTCATTTAGAGTCTTCAGCAAAAAGCATTTCTTTCTCAGAAGCACTAAGACCTCCTTCATCTAAAATCATGCACAACAGCATTCAACACACTTTGTGGAAGTCCCATGTGTATCTTGCATCATATGTTGCTTTTGTTAATAACTGTGAGGGAGCAGAGACTCCGTCAATTAAACATTGTAGGTTTTTTAAAAGAACCTTTCTTATAAATAGAGATTTAAATGATCTTCTTTAAGTATTGCAATCTTTAATTGAATTCAATACCTCTGCAAATGGAGCAAACAATCTCTGACTGATTAGATCATTTGCTTCTATTCTATTTCAGCCATGCACTGGTTTGTAGTAATGTAGGGTTTTTATGTTAGCAATTGCTGTTCAGCTGCATATTTTCTTCAGTAACCTAATTAATGCTGGAGAGGTGACTTTTCTTCTCGTGCATTACCGTATGTCAATGTAGTTGACACTCTTTCAGAGGTTATATATAAGCAAAAATCAGAAAAAAAAAATGCAAAGGACAAAAATGAAACAGAATGAAGAAATGGAAGGTAGATTTTTTCATGAGATGGTGAGTGCCTTCATCTCCAGTGACATCAAGGTGGAAAGCGATTACTCAGCACCCTGCAGGACAGACTCGTGGGAGCCCTATGGGTCACAAGCTCAGAAATTATTACATGCAGGTAGAATAAGAACCAGGTATGAATGAAGAGAAGAAATTACGTCCCTAAGGTGATTCAGTAGCTTCCTAGGTCTTTGTTACATGAATAGTATAGCATCCTGCAGACAAATTTCAGCTCTGACTTTGGGATGCTATCAATCTCCCGAAATCAAATCATGGGCCTGATGGCAAACTGTGTTCCATTGCAGTCCCTGACTAATTAAGTGTATGAAATGACACACAGAGATTCTACCAGGCAGGACATTCAGACATAGATGAAGTCAAGAAGGGCTCATTTATACACTCAGGATGCCCCAAGTGCTGCAGTGATGTTACCACGGAATGCTTTCCTCACAAATGTTGCTTTCAGGCTCCTAAATCGGGAATTTCCCATCAGATCCATGAGGTCCTTGCTCCAGCCAGGTTAACAGGTGAGGGAGGCTGATCAAAACCTTCACCCTCAGAACTTGGTTTGCAGACATGCTCTGCACCTCTGGGTGCTCCTGCTGGAAGCTCCTCATGGTGGGATATCAAAGAGCTCATGGTATTTCGGCATAGCCACTTCAGCCAGAAAGGGATGAGGAAATGGCACAACTGCATTGAGCCCACTCAGCCCCAGCGGCAGTGAGGTTCTCTAAAAGACTGAGTACATGTTCTGATAGAGTCAATAAGGGCCACATCTTATTTCAGGCACCACAGTCTAGAAACAGATCAGCTTTGGAAGTTTGTTTTGCCCTAATCGTCTTGTTTCCCCTCTTCAGAAAAATTTACACCTCACCATAGTTGTTAGCTTAAGAAAATTTTCTTCCAAAAATATCCCATTGGAACACCTCAGAAAGAAAAGTCTTAGTGGCTAAACGTGCAAATAGTGTGCAAATTATACTGGGGAATACTCCCAGAAACTGAGGCCAACTGGCAAAGCAATTATACAGTAAATTCCTGCTGCCTACAGATCATGCAAGGTGCCAACTGAGAATGGTCCCTGTGACATTTTTCCTCCAAAACTATGCCTGGGAATTACATGAGAGAGTGGCAGAGGCCAACAGTATGCAGGGGACTGACAGAACAGCTTAACTTTGTTTAACTTTAATTTAGTGACATTAATTTAGCCCAAATTCTTCAACACTATGAGGGTGTTCTACACTTTTCGAGACATATCTTCCCTTTCGTAAATTTGGTGAATTTACATTTTGTTGCTGCAAAATACTGAGGTGAGACTAGTCAGATAATAGAGTGGAAGATACTATTTAAAACAGAATTAAGAACAAAGAAAAAGCATTGCTATTTATTAAAACTCTGTAACTTACTGCAATAATTATTAAAACCCCCTGCAACCTGCAAGTCAAAATGTTTTTGTTTTTTTTTAAGGATCATTTTTAACTTAAATGTACTGCTTCAAGTTTGTTAAATAACATTTTTTACTTTTACTTTACTGTAGTCTTTGATCCATAGTATATAGCATACAAAGATACTACAGACAGAAAAGATGAAGTATCAAGTTTGATGCTCTGATTAAATTCACTCTGTGACTTGAGTTTTTACACAGAAAACAGGCAACCTCACCTCAGCCTCTGTCTAATCTGCACGTGCTCCATTCTTGAGAAAATGAACCTCATTCAGTACATCCTGTCCCTCCCTCACGATGCTTTCTGTGTTCCTTGTCCTACTTCTGGATCTCAGGAGTGTAGCTGTCTGTCATGGCTTGATGGCACAGTGGGCACACAAACAAGCATGTGAACCAAATGAACATGAGAAAAGCTTTTAGCAGTGTACCTTTTTTTTTCTTGGTTTGGTTGAAGGTTTTTTTGTTTGTTTGCTTGGTTTTGTGGTTTTTTTGTTTTTCTTTTTTTTTCTAAAGAAAGAATCAATATAAAAAATCTTCCCTACCACAGGAACGTCTTGATGAGTTTTAGGTTTTTAAAGCACCATGTCTGACTGCTGTTACTCAATGATATCCACAAGATGAAGGTACTTAATTCACTCACCTGTTTTTCTCCCCTCCTTTCCCAATAATTAAATCCCCCCACATATTATACAGAGATCCTGACAGAACCCAAAAGCAACTAAATATATCACCAAATTCATAAGATGCAAATAACCTCAACAAACAGTAAACAACAGCCTGTGACTTGGAGCCTGAGTCTCCCATGGTGCAGAGTGCTCTTAATTCCCTCTGCTGCCACTGCCTCTTATGAGGAATATTGCCAGAGAAGATGATCAATCGTGGGACTAGAGAAAGTGCTAATTCCCTCTTTTCCAGCCTCTTGCAACTTTTTGTCTTCACACCTCCTTCCTCTTCTCTCTTAAAACTGTGTCTCTTTTCTCTATCTCGTGGATAAAGTCACCGCTTCATTTCATTATCTCTAATTCCAGACATCCTGCTGTCCTACACTGAAAGTAATCGATGTAAGCCATCAAAGGAAGAGAGGGTACTTAAAAATATGCACAACTACCAAGATGGATGACAGAGCAATATAACTCAGCACCAGAACAATGTGAGCTGGTAAGTTTGCCTAATTTAGAAGAACAGCAAAGTCCTTACTTTCCCTCAAAATGCTGATGAACATCACATCCACAAGCTATGTATGATACAGAACTTTCAACTGTAACTCATGCATTTCTTTAACAGGAACAATTTCATCTGCAGAGGGAATGTGACAAAGGAAGCCCCGCTCAGAGGCGTGAAGATATTTGCAAAAGGTGAGGAAGCCGACTAACCTGACCAATGGGTTCTTTGGTCGGAGCCTTTCCTCTTCTGGCGGTGCTCGTGGCCAAGGTGGTGGTTGTTTCCATGACTGACGTGGACATCTCCGACTGCATCGCGGTGGCTGTGGACTCAGTTGTCATAGAGGAAGGCACTTCACCAACAAGTCTCACATTTCCTTCTATCACGATGTTGGCATCATTTTCTGCTGCCATATTCAGAACTTTCAAGCCATTGTAGTAAAGACCAGAGAGCTGGCCTTGGAAAGGGTGGCCACGTTCCTTGCCTCCAATTTTTATGGTTGCTTGGCTATTGAAGATTGTGAGCTGACGCCCTGTGAAGATAATATTATATACATGCAAAAATGTTGACTGTGAACGCGATACTCTACACGAGTGATAACAGATTGTCATGGGGTGAAAAATGAGAGCAATAAACTATAAGAAAAGGATTTGACTCATAATTCATTGCTTTTTAATGAGGTGTCCATGAAATGCATAAATTTTGAGAGCATTTGCATTTTTCTTAATTTACGACGTTTTGGGATTTATATGTTTTTTGCTAAAAGGCCAATCAAATATATTTGCAAATGTGTTTGGCACTACAATATACCCCTCTCCCTTTTACCTGAAAGCAGTGTTAACCTTTTGGTGTGTCTCAAGAATGCCAGGTTTTCTAATTCCTTAAGATAACTTTCTCTTCAAGTCTGCCAACATTTAAAAGTTGGTTTTTTTTCCACGCAGTGCAGCATAGAGCCTATAGCTTTATGTACAAGTGAGTTTATGTATGTATAGACATATACAAATATGTATATACACACGGACAAAGTTTATATATATGCCAGCAAGTCACTAGGTCAAGTGAATTTTAAAGAATTTATGCAGTAATCTGTCGCATCTCTGTATTTGTGAATATTTACATTTTAAATTAAATATTTCCTTTTCGTATTTAAATGTTTTATTTCCCTTCAACATACACACTGAAAAGAAACACATGGTTCGCATTGAGTATCTGAGAGGCAGATTCAAAAGTAGATGTCTGATTGGCTTTCAGCAAGGCTATCAATTAAAACAAAAGATTTTAGATGTAAAAGCGGCTTCAGAAATGATACACATACCGATGGAGAAATCATGGCACATTTCCATTAAACAGAGAAATCCTCAGCAACAGTACCACTCTTAGTAAATAGAATAGTCACTTTAGCAGATTGGTTTCTGCTCACAAAAAGCATGCACACAACTTTAAGTTCTGTTTTAATTAGTGTTTGTTCCAAAATCCCCTTAGAAGGTTGCAAACGTTAAAGGGACTTCATTTTGATTGGCAATTCATATTGCCCACTATTTAAGATACCTACAGTTTAAACAAATTTTTTTTCAGGACCATAATGAAGATATCGTAACTACAGATATTTTTAGTTAATAATTTAGATGCTGGAACATGTAATATAATCTATGAATGATTTATAATTTTTGGTTAATGTTTGCTATGAGTACCTTCATAGATTGAGTTAGTGGATTATATTTAACAGTCCCTTTAACCTTAAGTTAACAGGGTAAGATTATTAAACAGCTGGTACTTCTAGAAATGTATAGAAATTATTATACACGGTATGCAAATATTACTCTATATTTTACTTTTTAAAATTTGTTTTAATTTAGTTTTACTGAAATTTATTTTTTATGTTTATTAGTGTTACAATGAAGCACTACTTGGTTATGTTCAAATTATTTTTTTATTTGAAGTTTTAATCAATGTTTTTTACCTTTGTCGAGTAGCCATTCATCAACTACTCGACCAAGTCGATATGGAATTCGCTGTCTAGCAATCGCCAGGCGCTCGTTATCATTGTTTCCTTTAAAGTTTAAAGAGACATTTCATTGGTTAAAATCTGTAAGGTCAAAGGTTAAAAGTTAATACTTAAAGCTTGAGCTATACAGTTGCCACATGATTTTTTGAAATTTGGAATTTTAAAAAGTGCTACCTAGAACATTTCATGGTTCAGACTTTTCATTCATTCATTTATTTTATTTTAGCAAACAAAATTATTCCTATGTTAATTGAAAATTAGAAATCTGCATTTGAGCTAGGTTATTAAACTTATGTTATAGACAGACCAAAAAAACAAATTTAAACATCATCGAATGGCTTTACAAAAAAATGATAGTTGACCTCAGGGTTTTGTCTTTTTTGATGTTTCTTATTAACTAGTTAAACATGTTCAGGTGAAACAGGTTTAAGTTTTCAAAAGACATCCAACCTCTCACTCCAGGTTAGTCATTTAAAGAAGAACACCACAACTCTTAATCACCATCTAAGGCACACTTACTTCTTCTGTCTAATAATAGTCCTGCTGTAACTTATTCCTAAGCAGAAAAAAATACACATTTCTTCGCTTCATTTAAACAAAATCCAGAGATTCAAATACGTGGTACACAACAGACCAGGGCATTCACAGTTTGTACATTCTCTTAGGACTCGTTGACAATGTCTTGAAGGAACACCAAGGCTTTGACAAAAGTGACTTGCTGAAAGGTAGCCAGGTTCTGAAACATGGAAGTGCTTTAAAATTTAGCAAGAGGACATCTGTGGTGGGGTTTCATAAATTAAGAACTAACCAGAACCCAGCAATTCAAAGGACAAACTTGTCATATTTGCCAACTGTATCTATTCTCAGTCAGTGCAGAGATCTCTGACTTCTTTAACTAAAACAGTAAGATAAAATAAGGCTGGTACAGTCAGAAAAATAGCAGATGAGTAATAATTAGTAAAACACTTTAAATATTTATTTGTAATTATAGTTTTTTGTGTTTGAGTGATACAGTTGTGATGCCTCAGAATACCACTTAGAAAACTACTTAGGAGAATGGCAAACCTAAATATTTCCTTCAATGTATAGGCTTTTGGTGGCAGCAGAGTTTTAAACCAACAATATCTTATTCTTTCATTGTATTTGTTCATATTAGTAAAGAATCTGAGAGATAAGAAGAGCCAGATGAGCAAAAAGCAGTCATTCATAAATCATGTCAAAATACAGTCAATCTTATCGGCTCAAATGTGCATATTTTTGTTGACTTCAAAACTCACCAAACCAACCAAGGACCCAAGTCCTGTATCTGCAGTGGAAATGTAAGCACATGCTGCGCTAACCCCACACAGTGCTCAGAAAGATATGTTCTTGAGCTAGAAGGATCCCACTGCTAATTATCAAACAGAAATATTATCCAGATTCAGGAGATCAGTGTTCTAGTTTGTCACAAAATTACAAGCCGTAACAGGCTCGCAGGAAAGAATCCATAGCTCCCCAAAACTGGAAATTAAGCTATGGTGGTTTTATGCAGATATTTATTCTGACGGGATGCAAACTGCTATTTTCCATGTTTCATGCATTCCTCACTTGGCTTAGCACGGACATTATTCACCATGCCAGAAGCTGACCTATTTGCTTTTGAGGAGATGGCCTTTTCCTGTCTGTTCCCTTTCCAATATAGAATCATAAAATGGTTTAGGTTGGAAGGGACATTTGAAGATAATCTATTCCCACCCCTCTGCTATAGGTAAAGTCACCTTTTACTAGATCAGGTTGCTCAAAGCCCATTTGACCTGACCATGAACCCTTCCAGTGACGGGGCATCCACGACTTCTTTGGACAACCACAGAAGGCAGTTCCACAACTTCTCTGAGTAGATATATTATGTGAACATCTAAGTGTATGTCTTATTAAAAAGTGGATGGACATGTATACATATGTATATATAAAAAAATATATATTTTGTTTCTATGTACATTTCTTTCTGTTCTCAACGTTCAGATATATTTTCCATAAAACAGAACTGAAACTGAGTATCAAACATTTTACTGAAACTTTCCCTTTTGTGCTTCTCCAAGAAAGTGAAAATTTAGAGTTAAACACATCTCAACACAACTACTATGATGATGTGAGAATACAGAAAGTTTTAATTTTTTTTTCCTGTTATGATCTTTAAAATTGCTTCTCTTCATCCTGGCCTCCTTTTCTTACAACAAACTTCCTGTGACTAAACGTAAATTTGAGAAGTACCAGAAAAAAACCGTAAGAAATGTCGTGCGACCAACACAGGAACCAATATAAATGGTATGATCCTACATGTTTCTGTTCTGGATTTGTATCTTCCATCAAAATATGTATACCTAAACCAGTGAACTAATAATTTATATTTTCTGACAGTCAGTTACACATTTAGCTTTTCAATAAGATGTTTCTACAGTTTTTGTTGAGGAATTATCAGTTGAGTCACTCAATAAGTGTGAGAATATCCTATTTCTAAAAGGTTTCCTTAACTTAAAGTAAATGAATCATGAGTTTTAGTTAGTGTTGCGTACCCTTTTTTTTTTGGGTTATCTATATTTAAAAAAAAAAATGGGGGAGTAGGTGAGATTCTTCTATGTCATTTATAAGGAAGGCTAAGTTGTTCAGAAGAGGTCTGTGGGCATAAGGAATGCATTAACATAATGGAAATAAGTCTTATGGATCGGGATCATCATTCAACTCACCAACTTCACACACGGTTACTCACTGGATGCCTTTCACGAACAAACGCTCTCTAGATGCCTCAAGAACCAGGAAGTTATGGCAAAGTGTTCAAAACTGCCTATATTGGGAAGGCATTAAACTGTGTTGTATTCACCCAGTAGCTGTAAATGAGGAACATTTGGTAAGAGGACCCTCTGCAGCCACCAGACTGGATGCTTAGTGCTATTGCAACCCTCTGCTGTAATTCCATGACTAACACGGGATCTATCCTAGGCAAGGTCCACTCTCACTACTCTGCAGCTGCTCCAGAACATCTCTATGGTGATCCTGGAAACTCCTCTGTGAACTAACTGCATAAATTTAATCTTCACCAGCTTATAAATTTCTTTGAATTATTTCATTAAAACATACAATATGTATGGGTTTTGAGACTATTATAACGTGATTCTATCAATAAATTATGTTTTATACTAGCTGCAGCAGTCCTGCGCCACTGGGAGCAAAATTCAAATGAAAAGCAAGGAAATAACAATTTGATTTGTAAAGGTCACACAAAAAATAATTGCTGATTACATTAGCCCATTCCTCATCAGAGGAAAAGTGCTCTGTGAAATACATCTCAATTTGACACTATTACATTAGCTTAAATTCTTCTTGTGTACAATATAAATGGAAAGGCTAGGGGGAAATGGTGTGGAACTTATCTGGATTTAGTTTCAAGAACACATGGATTTAGTAATGATGAAACCAGTACACATATAACAACTACATTAAAAAAAATTATACGTAGAATTGAAAATAATGAAAACTCCATTAAAAGCAACAAAAGTCCTATTACTACATCATGAGAAACACACATAGTTTCAACAACTGCTTCTTCCCAGACAGCTGGTTTGGGTCGTACACTCAGCTACAACGAATCAGGATAGACCCAATAAAACTACGCATTTCTCTCATCTTATAATCTCATCCCCAGTAGAAAAATCATAAATACCACAGGTTGTTTTCCTCAGGAGCATTCAGTTCACGTTTTTCTACCT
The DNA here is from genome assembly GCA_013397755.1 of Cnemophilus loriae. Classification (NCBI taxonomy): domain Eukaryota; kingdom Metazoa; phylum Chordata; class Aves; order Passeriformes; family Corvidae; genus Cnemophilus; species Cnemophilus loriae. The sequence continues at coordinate 1,084,502 of VZTF01001119.1, forward strand.
TCCTTTATTTATGCCTGTTTTTACCAATATGGTGAACCACAAGGAACTTCTTCAGTAAAAACACTGCCAAGAAGGTTAATAAATTTTTTCGTACTCTAAATAAACCTGCGGCTTTGAGATTTTATTCCTGTTACCCATCTGAAAGATTAAGTGCTCTGGCAGACATCCTTTCAATCGTAATTCATAAAAAACCCCCCGATGTGCCTAAACTTTAATTGTAGAAAGCTATGTGACTATACAGCATTACTCTTCCAGGTTATATGGCCAAGATTTCTTTGATTAAAAAAGCTGGGTAGAAATGATTCACTCAGGATGTGCACCATGACATTGTCTAACCTGATTGAATTCTAGATGGCTTCATTCTTCTGCCAAATAGACAATATTTTGTCACAACAGAGTGTTAATTCCATACTGGCAGAAAGGCTTCAAGGGAATAACAATAATTCCAAAGAATCAAGGTAAGCAGAGAAGAGCAGCAAAGGTCAAATCTTTGAGTCAGAGTTAAATCTTGTGTCACAAGTGAGAAGAAGCAGTCCAAAAAAACTTTAATCATACCTTTATATCTATAGGTCAGCTGGGACAAACCAACTATGTGAACTTCACTAATATGTATTTTATCCCTCCTGATTTATTATATTGTCAGGGCTGGAGTGTAATTCTATTTTGTGCTCTGAAATAAAGGTGTCAGTTATTGATGTGAAATAGCAGCATCCTTGAAAGGGAATAAGTAAGAAGGTTGAAAATCGTGAGTCTGTGAAGAACAACCTAGACTAGAGAATATTTTCTTTGAAACAAACCCTTTAACAGAATACAAATTCACATTGTTAGTCCCAGTGATCTGTTAGGGAAATAAATAACAGTGATGAAACCAAGGTCTATCTCCAGTTATAAACAACCCTCTCTCCCTAGTTTTGCTCATCACAATCTTAACACCACTCTTTCTGAATCGTGACTCCCCTGATATCTGCAAGAGGAAGACAGAGACCTGTATCATTCCTCCAGATGCAGTTAGGGATTAAACCAGACTGAAATGTCAACTGCATGGCATGAGGGGAAGCCACAGCATCTCTGGGTGGGCTACAGGGGCAAATAGTCCTCAGTCTCACGTGGCCAGGAGATGAAATCATAATCTCAGTAATGGCCCATACTAAAGTTCTTTCATATCATCTATTTCCACTGTTGTGCACAAATACTTGAGACTGGGTTGCATGGGGTAGAGGAGAAGATGTCCAAGTTCACCTCAGGAAGTCACTGTGTTTGTGGGGGACACTGCTCTGACCTGTATTTTTGCTGAGTGCTTACAGACTTGTCTAGCCGGTGTTTGATCCAGGAGTGAGCTCTAGATGGATCAGATGAAGGTGTATATCCTTCTCTGTTGCTGAAAGATGTCACCTCTTCTTACAGTGTGTGGGGAGACACACAGGAGGATGCAGTGGTCAGTCTCGAAGATGTTGTATGAGGAGTTACATACCCAGAAGGCTGATTTGGGCCTCCTCCAGTGCTCAGAGGGAAGGTACACACAGAGTTGCAGAATGCGAACATTTTGAACAAACCTTACCGTCAGCTCAGTGAGAAGATAAAAGTGCAAAGAAACTCTGAAGTTAGAGAAAGAACCTGTAGTAAATAAGTAAGAGTGCAGCTCTTCAATGCCTTACCTTCGCGAGACAATTTAACCTACAAAGAGAGAAACCACCATGAAGTACAACTTCTCCAAACTTTGAAGTGTCTAGCCTGGTGAGTTCATATTAAATGAGCATAATATAATATGACCCTTTACAACCTACAGGAACACCCAAATTCCTTATAATGGATATTAAACACACAAAGAGACTATTTGCCCACAGAATGACTGATAGCCGTCTTCATAGCAGAGTAAAAAATCTCTCACTGGGGGCTTATAACTCTGCTAAAAACAAAGCAAAACTTAGGTTTGCCTTTAAGAATACAATTACCACATTTATTGAAAGATGTCCATTTATCCTACAGACTGTATCAAAACATCTTACATTCACCTGTAAGCTCCTTATTTCATGCTTGCGTATTAAACAAAGTAAATAATATTTTTACAACTTTCTACAGGATTAAACTGCGAACTCTCATTAACCTCTCAGGGGGAGCTGTACCTTCACTTCAAATCAACTACCTTCTGCCCTGTTTTTTGATTATTTTTCACTGGATTAATTAGTAATTAAATGAAGAGTATGCTCTTCCTGACTCTCACTTCCTCACTATAATGCAGTATCTGTCTCAGTTTGTGCAGTGCTGGATGGCTTATTTTGAGAGATTGGTGTATTATATCAAAAACAAGCAAGAGAAGATGAAAAGCAACAAGAAGCAGATAAGAAAACAAGACTTGTCTGATAAATTAAAGGTCATATTTTGTTATCAGGAATTTTACAAAGATCCTTTGTACTGCCTGTGTGGTATTTAAGGAGCTAATATTGTAGGGCTGCTGCTAAAATAGTCAGGAAAATGGATAGAAATCATTAAAGAGGAATGAGTTGTTGCAAGTATGGTACCATGCCCCATATCACCCCAAGAGTGACGTTTTGTAGTTCTCCAAGGTAAAAGGACTCTGAACTGTTTCTAAATCATAATGTCACAGCATTTAAGGTTACATTTTCAATATAAATTTAACCAGAAGTTGACTGTAAGCAGTTTCTTGTTCAATAGATTTTCAACAGCTGGAAAATGGAGAATGTTTCAAGCCTATTGCATTGAAAATTAGCTAGATCTGAGATAGCAGCTACTGAGGGTGTTCTACTGACTTTTGCCCAGGTAGCAATCTGGATGATCTTCATTTCGTGCTAGCAAAGCAGTGCTATATAGAATGTCTCTTGACGGGAACAATACGTTATATAAATGAACAATGGCAAATGGGAAACACTGTGCTCAGCTCTCATTTTAAATTCCCACTGGGCTGTAACTCCATGAGTATCCAGTATTCAGGTAGAAGCCGTCAATATGAAAGGACTTATTAACTGTGTGGTAAGTCTCCTAATTAAGTTTAATCACCACAGAAGTGCCGAGATCGGAATAAGGACAAACTGCCAAAAGGTCATTGCTCATATCCTCGCATTTTATTGTAGTCAGTGAAAGGCTTTGGGAAAATCTATTTTTCCCATAAGTTATTTGTGGACAATTTGCAACATGAAAAGTTATCTGAAACAACTGGGAAAATCTTCTGGAGTTAAATCCTGCTGTTGATTATGTGGTTGATAAGAGAAAATAGAGTATTGGCCTTCAGTTGTGATCTCCAAATCTGCTGCAATTGGACTGCTTTAGCAGACTGTTCAGGGGCAGTGAGGTGTGCAGATAAAGTCATGCTCATTACATGACCAGATTCATAAACACTGTGAGAAATCCAAAGCACTCAGCATCAGCCTTCATCAACAGCGCACAAACTAACTTGACTGCAGACGTAAATTTTAAAAACGTTGATTTCACGTTCTTTCACAGAACATGAAGATGCTGGAGTTAACCCCAATGTCCCAAAGCCCTGGGACATACAGGTGCTTTGTCACACTTGCTGCACCTGCCCAGGCTGTGTCATCTTGTTCTCCCAGGGACAAGCATAATTACACACAAGCCAACAGGAACAAAACGGAGGTCATTATCTGGACCAGATTTTGCCAAGCAGAAAAAACCAAATGTGCCCATATAGACAGAAAATGGCATTTAAGAGATAAAAATCTGTTCTGTGTCAGCAGTGCAGGCAAAAAAAAAAAAAGAAAAAAAACCTAGCCCTTGGCCAAAGCAAGCTCCAGACTTCCAGTTCTGTCTAAAAGTGGCATTTCAATTTGTGTATTTAAGCCTTGCAGACATTTTACTGTAAAAGAATAATCTATTTCAAATGGAAAGGTTTAAACTTGTACATATAGGGGGGGTTAATGCTTTTGGCAAGACACAGAAACAGAAACTGTAAATAATAGAAACAGATGCTCACTGAGATAAAAGCAGAGGAGTGCTTTAGGACTGAAGAACTATCATGAGAAGACCACCACAGAAAAGTGTAATGGCTGTGAGCAGATTCCCAGCAGATGTTTAATTTTATCTGTTAAAAATTGAAATAATCTGATTTCCTATTTATAATTTTTTTTAAATCACTAATAATTCCCCTGTAACCTAAGATATGTTGCATATCATTATAACTTTTTACAAAATGCAGCTCATTTTCTAATAATCTGCAAAACATTTCCAATTAGCTAAGGTTTTTCCCCTTGTGATTATGTTTTACCACTTTTTCTTTTTCTTTTTTTTTTTGTGTAGTACAGCTTAGAACACTGAGAATTGTTGTGAAACATTTGATTTTGTTTTGAGATGGCAATTTGGAAGAGAATTGAAAAGTTCATTGCTCAGATACTCTGAGTTTCTGTATTCAAAACTCTTCTGTATTTTCCTTCTTGTACAGTTTAGGAAGTTCTCAAGGAAGGGAAAGTCTGGTTACTGTAACACATTTATCACTCTCCTGATATCTCTGCTTCACGACTTCTCATATTCTCTGTTTAAAAATGGGACAAAGGCCCGCTGCTGAGTAAAGACCCTGTGCGGGGAATAGGCAGGAGAAGGGCTGTCAGTGTTGACACAAACCACATCCATGGAAAGCCCGTTTCAGTGCACTCTGTTCTGCAAAAGTCCACAAAGACACACTGAGCATCATCGAGCACAGAAGCAATTCTCTGGTGCCTTCCTAAATCATGGCCTGCAGATGTCTTTGAAGCTACAGATTTCTCCTAGGATGTTTTCAGAAGACAGATAGTGTCAAGGTAGCCTTGGGCCTCCAGAAGAGAAAGCCAGAGACTCCAAAGCCCATCCTAACACATGTGGATCTGACCTGCACCAGCTAAACCAAGACATCCCTATGGTTTAAGCTCTTGCCCAGGACACACTTTCATACAAGGAGCTGCTCTGTTTTAAAAGTTGACAAGACCATGCTTTGGATGGGCAGTGCAAAGCTGGCAGCTAGCTTTCGTGTAGGTCTAAATTGATTGGCTTGATTTCAGATCAAATCTGAGATGAAACACCAGAATGAAGAAACAATCAATATTGAACTATTCGAGCATACATGAATTTGCAAGGAAATAGATAATCACTAGTCAACTGTCAATATGTTTAATTTTTCATTTTGTTTTACAAAAATCCATTTGCTGATGCAATACCCACAGCGTAGACTTGACTTCTACTTTGAAACACTTATGAAATGTTAAATGGGAAAAAGATCAACTTTAGAAAGAAAATAGCTCTGCTAGCACAATTTACACATCTACTTTTTCTCAGGGAACCACTTGACCTTTTAAAAACGTACTGAAACCCACCATGTTGAAATTAAATAAGGCTATTATCATCTTTCCAGCTTTATGAACTCTTGTAGCTTCTCCAACACGAAGCACTAATGCATTATTAAATATAATATAATATGCTATTTAAATTATTTTTATTTCTAAATGATGGTACTGAGCAAGGTGAAGTATTAAAGAAGCATCTAATTCAAAGCAGATAATACACTAACAGCTAAAATAGGCAGATGACTTACTAATAAAATATTAATGCATTCTGGTTTAATAAGCATATTTCGAGACAAAATTCAGGCCTTTGAGCAGGAAAGACTACATCAGTCCATCAATCTACTGTCCATCATCACCCATGAAAGTACTGGCATGGACTCAATAGATTAGATGGGAAAAGGAAGCTGCCTCCTGCCCTTGCTTTTATTTATATGTTCACAGATTTGCTGCTGCTTCTAAAGCAGAACACTAAAACTTAGAAACAAAGTTTCACCATTGAGGCTGAAGTATATTCAATTAACACTAAAATATGTCTAACTGCCAGGATGAATGCTACCACCAATAAAGTACAAGGCTAAAACAGGATTCTGACAAGGGTTGGAGCAACGTCGCATTTTGTTTTCTGCACAGAACACCCATGGTGCTCACATCCACAGAGCTATGACAGATAAGGGAAGTGTACAGGCAGCAGATTATTTTTGACACACTCCTGCAGCATGGCTCATCTCTGCAGCTCAGCTGGAAAAGCTGCACGCAGGCTTACTCCGTGGAATGCTCTTTAACTAAAGTCAGCTACTGCAAAAATTACACGCAACAAACTGTGAGCTATCAGATAGAATGGATAAGCAAGCAGCTAACTAAGAATCATTCCTTACGCATCAGGATTTATGGATGTATAAATATACGAAGCTGAGAAAGATAAATGATACATTAGGATTTAAGAAATATTTCCAATACTCTCTTTCTGCTCTTCTGCAAGCACATTCTCAGTTTGATGCAATGGGACTGACATATTTAAGGCATTGCATAGCTGTTGATTAGCACAGTATTGTTTCTGGATATAGAAATGATATCTGGAAACTTTTTTTTTCTTTTCTACTCTGACTTTAATTCCTGGAAAGTTATTGCTATATCTGCATTATGAACACATTGGTACCGTAGCATTTTTCTTATATTGATAATACACTCTTAAGACATAGGCCTAATGTCAACTGCACGTCACAGGATACAACTATTGACTAAATCAAGTATGCAGCCATGAAACTATTCTGTGGTTAATTTATAACCGGTAGCAGGCTCAGTCAGGACTTCCAGGAAGCCACCTTCTCCTGACGTGATGATACACCATGAGGTAAATCTCTCAGAAGTGAATACCAAGGCTCACTGTTGAAATAATTCTGTGCTCATTTCTCCCACGAATTTCTTAGTTCTGGTTGCAGCTTTCTAGGAACAGCTAAAGAGCACTGTAAGCATCCACTGTTTTCTGCTCCTGAAAGCACTTAGACTGTAATCAAGTCACTGCATAGTTTTCTTTTTGACAGCATAAATCACTTAAGATTGTGCCTCTCCAGGGATCTCATTACCTGCACACCAATTTGTTTTCTTCCATAGAACCATAGACCCCAGATACAGACTTTATTACCTGTTCGAGAGCTCGTTTCAAAGTACTGCAAAAGGTGGTAAAATCCTCCCCAATTCTTAATGCTTTAGCCTTTTATGCCCACAAAACCATTTCCATAAACTCCTTTTTCACAGCCTCGTGTGATGCCTCGTACAGAGCAACCTGGAAGACGAGACCCCCCCACAATTGTCTTCTTGGAATTATATTGCTCCAGGACACTGTCTATATTGCCATAACCTTTCTAGAGTCAGTAGAGAACCCCAGTGGGTGGGGGTTGTTCCAGTCAGTGAGTGCCCCTCACTGAGAGCCATCAGTTGTATGCAATACTGAGCTAATTACCTCAGGCCGACTAATGAAAAATTAACTATATTCACTACTCACCACTTGGATGAGGAGTATCCACTAGCTTTGGGGTTGAAAATGAGATGTGTGGCTGTGACGTGCAGGCTCCCCAAAGTCACTGCCACACCACTCTCTGCAGTATTACTCCTCTCTGATTGTAATTTGACTCTTAAATGGTGATTTTTACACACAGGATACCCACGAGCACCAGAGAACTTAATAAAAGGGGAGAAGGAATGATGAAACTGAGCCTGAAACCTGTCTGCCCAAATCCTTCATGTGTACTGCCTACTACCACAGCTTTCCGGAACTGATAATGCAGCCATAGCTGAGTTTGTAGTTTAGGTCAGACAAAAACTCACTTGAATTTGCATGAGAGAAGCTCCAGGACTGGGACTCTAAAGCGAGATGCTAAAGAACCCTTTGGTTGAAAATTGCTATGAGGCAATTGCCGTGCTCTGAAAATGAGAGAATGCTTTCAAGATTTAGCCCAATACTCAGCTACAGTTATATTTTTAGCACCATTTGTTCTTTTGCAAAGGGCATATTTATTATTCTCTCCCTATTGTGTAACTGTAATTTTAAAAATTTAAACCTCTCCTCTATTAATGCCCATCAGTTCTGTAAAACAGGAAAATCAAAATTGTCTTTATATATACTTAACCTTGATGATAGTGTGTTTCATTCATTTTTTAATGTCCACTAAACCCGATGCTGCACCAGAAAAGCCATTTAACTCCTTAGAAATAGTTCACTGAGGAAAATAAACCATTCACATCTCAATTAAACCAATTTGTAAAAGCATCATTTCCCTGCCTTTAATTCAGTTAACTTCTGCATGTAAAGGGGCTGAAATTAGGATGCCCTTTACAATATTTCATGCTTCTGATACACTGAGGGATATTCAATTTCTGCTTCAAATTTATTTGAAATGCTGTATACTACACAATCCGCCTCTTGTGAAGCTCATAAGAGTTCTAGGTTATATAAATCATACAAGGTTTTCTTTTTTGACAGGTAGGATAGACTGAAAAAAATAAAAATATCCTCTGGCTTAGCTATGCCTTGCTAGGGTCAAGGTAGCTCTTTGAACACTCCTGGAACACTCTGAACTTAATTGTATATGCATGATATAATACAACAGTAGAATTTGTTGCAACCAAGGTGCCATTAATCTCAAATCCAAAGTACTAAAGAAAAAAATTATTTTGACCGTGTGGATGCTGCAGTTGCAAGATGTTTTTTGTTTGTTTGTTTTTTAACCAAGAGGGCTTAAGACTGAAGAAATCTAATCACACTGCAGGATGAAGAGATGGGTGTACAGCTTCTCTCCCGTGTTCACAGGGCACAAAGGAAAGAAAGAGAGTCTAAAGAATGTGCATACTCGTGTTCCAGACAGCAATGATTTGTGTCCTTCTGGATACCTGCTTAATGCAGTTCGCTCTCTGGAAAATATATCTAGGACAGAGCAAGTTGCTGTTTTCCCTGCCGCAGTATGAATTATAGTGACTATTTCTGAATTAGTTAGTTTAATGGAAGTTCTTATCCTGCAGACATAAAGTACTATGCTGCTGTCACACCTCATGCCACCAGTAAAATATATTGGGGACACATGCACGAATGTGCCCCAAATAAAAAAAACACCTCATCTTCCGAGAGCACCTAAAACACAATAGCACTGCAGAGAAATTAATTTTGTTTTCCATATGACAGATTGTCTGGTTGGAAGGCTCAACACCACATTGATTTGTTCTGTCCTGAGAAAGGCTCCCATTGCAGACTGACTCCAGGCTTGCCCCAGAAGATAATGGAAATAGAGTTCATTGCAGAAGGAGCATTGTACTCTGCTCTTGCATGCTCAACCAGCCACTGGGAGCTTCAGCATGAGCCTTAGAGCAGACCCATGTGTGTGCTCACCTAGTGAGGCATCTCAGGAAAGGGACACTGTCACAAACACACCAACCTAAGTGTTACACAGAAGTCCTTTCGCTGGGGTGAGTGAATTATCGGTTTGGCTCAGCCAGTGACACGTTATATAAAGTCCTGTGTAATGAGGTAGTTACAAACCCACTGGAGGCTGCAAGGAAAGGGAAACAAAGGAATCTGGTGTTCAAATCTCTGCACTGATAACACGGTCCTGCCACTGGGAAAGAAAAGAAGAATGACGAATTTCTTTTAAATAATTGATGCCATCAGAGATACCAGCATTCTATTGTTAAGGAAACTATGCAGCTAAAGTTCCTCGGGAAAGAGTTTGAGTAAATTGTTCTCTTCTTAACTGACAAGATGTTAATCCTCCATTTCTAACTTACCCTACTAGACTGGGTAAGCGTGGTGCTGCAGGTTGCACAGAAAACCTATGTCAAGACAAATACACATTTGTAAAAGAACCTGTAAGTATTGGCAATATTTAATCTTTTGTGATAATAGCTTTCCTGAAGTGGTGAAAGAGACCAGCTGTGACAGATTTGCCATCTCTCATCCTTAGGTCTGTTTTCATTCCTATTTTATTCCTCTAAACTGAACCCCTGGAGCTTGTCTTCAGAAATTCCGTTTCCACATCACCTTGTGCCTAATTATGGTAAGCAGATATTGGCCCATCCTCTGCCAAAAGACACGAAAAGAGCACATCTCTGTTTCTTTCAGTATTTTAAAAACGTTTTTCTGAATCACTGCTCATCTGACATTTTCTTTCTCCTTCCATTGTGCCACCTTGCCGTATTTAACTGAAAGGTGTTATACCTTCTGTGATCAAGTAATGACAACTGTGCCACACATTTTATCAAGATCTGAATTTAATTACAGGATCTAACAAGCCTAAGAAGGGATGAGCCTTTATATTTCACCAGGATATCCAAGATGAAAAATAAAGGGAAAAAAAAAAATCTGACTGCAGACTCAGAGAAGCATTATTATATTGCATTATCTGACAGAAAGACCTGATAAGCTGTCAAATTAAAAAGCTGATTTGGGAAATTTTACTGAAACCACTTTTTGAAAAGAGACTTACTGTAGTGCTTTGTTTGGGTATCACCTAGGCTCTTTATTTAAAGACGGCAGCAGGATAGAACAATTTTGTAATCTCTCAAAGGGCAGCTGTGTTTTTTTTAAAAAAAATAATTCCTTGACTTTGGGTAAGCTGCAACAGAGGCTCGCCCAAAGAGAACGGGAAAATAAATTTCCATTTTTGTTAACATCAATCTTTCACATCAACAATAAAATGATACGGAAAGTGAGACCTGGGTGCATGCTGACAAATACATTTAATCATAACTCAGAGAGCACTCAGAGCTGTATGAATCAGAAAAACATGCAAGAAATCAGTTGTGCAATTACAAAGGCAAGGTAGCACACTGGCCTAGTTACATCCATCACTGAACTGCTGGTTTCTGTCTCAGTAACCAAGATGAATTTTTCATGTATTTTGATTCTTGTTTCTTCCAAGATAGTTCCTTCCATCTTTACTCTGGAGAACTTGCTGAATTGAGTTTCAAATAACTCCTTGTCTTACTTTTAGTTCTCCGTGCCGTTATTTTACACACTGGTATAATGCCTTCTTTTATTCATATTATAACTGAACATAATTACATGGATATATGTAGATATCAGCTTGCTAGAATACTCATTGAGGATTTTGTCCAGACAAAACCAACAAAAAATAACTCAATTTTATCTTTGCCTTGGCTAAGTATTGGAGACATCATAGAAAAGTTAATTGTAGGAAACATTTTTTTTTGATTGAGTGATCAGGCGTTGACTTAAATTAATATAAGGACAACTAAAAATAAGCCTGTAAATCTGATTCCTGATTTAAAAAGAACAAAATTTGATAAGGTGAAGGAAATTAGATTGTGCAATCAGTATAAGGGGCTGGATTCAGCCAGGCATGACACTTGGAAATTCTATAAAGTATTAAAATAATGATATATATATTTTTGAGCTCACACCTGCAAGGTTAAAATATACCAGGGGAAACCTACTAGACTGAAAAACTACACTACAACAGGCTATGTTACAGGAGGTTAAAACCCCAGACTTGCTCAGTAATGAAAGCAGTGCCTTTCAGAATTAGAAAAATAAATAAATACACGAGAAAAGTTGCCAGAACTTAAGCCCAAAGGAGCTCCCAAAGAAAGTAAACTAAATTCAAAAGCCAGAGATTCTAAAGTGCTATAAACAAAAAGAGATCATAGAGTCAAGGAGAATTACTTTACAGTAAGGCTGATGGTGATCCAAAGGAGCAGACTGAATTGACTATATTGACTAATAGGCAGATATCTATGAAAATGTAGATCTTCACAGCTCAGAAGAAAGCAATGCACATATTCTTACTGAACTTGTGTGGCCAGAAAGTGAGAAAGATTATCTCTATCCCAGAACTTTAAAATAAGAAGCCAGGAGTTTTTAAATCCATCTATACAAGAGGGCTTGTTTTTTCTTGTAGTAGAGAATAGATAATGTAATAGCTTTAAATGAGAAGAATTTAAAAACTACTCAGTTGAAGTATTTAGTCTGACCTTAGCCATACATGCTGCTTTAGAACAAATTTTAAAAGAAATAATTAAAGACATGGAAGCAATTGGAAAATGAGATAAAACGCAAAACTTCACCAAATCATGTTAGGCTAGTTTAACAGCTGTATTTGACAAGCTAACTAATTTTCTAGATGAAGGAAATGAAGTATATCTAATTTATCTGGATTTCAGTAAAGCATTTGATATGATGTCTTGTCGAAAATCATGGATTAACTGTGGAAAAAATAGAGGAGTGTAAAAATTTTATGGTAAAAAGATGAAAAAAAAAAAGGGATATCACTGAACAAGGGATGTTTCTTTCCTCCTTCCTCTGTCTCATGTAGAGACCGATATCCTGATGCTGTAGCTATTGATAGGTTCTGAATACAAGGGCTGCTTGTCTTGCATCACGCTCAAGGGTCCCATCTTCCCAGGATGCATCTCCTTCAAGGAAGGAGCACTGGAGTGGTCTCCTCCTCTTTACAACTCCCACTTCATTCGGTGTCTTCCTTAGCTTCTTGGTGAATCACTCACACAGATGATGAGCAGTCATTGCTTGTCACATTCAGACCTGCCAATGTGTCAGCTGTACCATATTCTGGCCCTTATGTTCCCTGCTGTATTGCCTATATTTGAAAAATAAAAAGCCTCAAGAAATGGTAGGTGGGTCAGATGTACCAAAGCTCTCCAAGTATTTTGGGGAACTGATGCCATCTAGTTGAATGAGTGGAAGGTCTACGTGTGCTTAAGTCACGGAAATGTGGGAAACTCAATGCTGAGTTCTACGTGGAGTTAACAGGAGGAGCATCGTGGTGAATTCCCAAACTGCATTAGACTGTGCCAGAGGAGCTACCACAGAAACCACTGCAGATATGACTGCAAGGAAAAACAATGGTTTTCCCCCCAGAAAAACTACCTCGGTGGAACTCCTAAGAAAGTACTCAAGGTGAGTTCCACAATCAATCATCTTTCTTCACTGATCCCAGTATAAAGTGCCAGCCACACAGTGAAATCTGTAGATGGCATGAAAGTAGACACCGTGGTAATGCTGAAGAGGCTGCAGATATCAGTCAAGAGGAACAGAGCCCTTCTGCGATAGCAGAAGTGACACTAAAGCTTACACTGCAAAGTGCAGGTCACTTAATATGTAGGACCAGTCACACCCCTTCTTGCCCTAAATTGGGATACTCTGAGAGAGAATTCATGAGGAAAGACATTCAACAGGCAGTCAGCTGCAGAATGGCATTGGGCTTTCCAGTTCTGAGGTAGGAAAAAGAAAATAAAGATCTTAAGATGCAGAATTAATATCTGTATTACTGTCTTCGTATGTCTTTGAGGTCCTAGTGTTTTCACTACTGTCCATTTTCAAACACATGTGCAGCTGAAAACCAAATTCAAAACAAAAAAAAAATAAATTGAAGAAAGATTATTATGACGAGCAGAAAAATGAGAAAACTATTCTGAAAAAGACACGTAAGAACAAAGTTGGATGAACTGGAAAGTGCTTGGACTGAAAGCAAAAGAAAATTTCTTAAGAGTAGGATGTTTCTCCTCAGTTACCCTCTAAGAGAAACAATTTATGCAAAGAAGCAGACTTGACCCAGTGCATTTTAATTTCTAATTTCTTAAGCTCTTCTAGCACTAACCTTACTTTTAAATACACATGGGGAAAAAGAAGAAATGGGAATAGTGAAAAAAAGCCATCCAAACCACTAATCCTTTACATGGAAAGTGGGCAATTGATTTAAATATAGTTCCATTAATATTTTCTTTAGCATTCTAAACATTCTCAGAACTTGTTTTATGACCGATAATGAAAATAATCCATGAGCTGTCTACAGCATTAAACATTTGTCTTGAGCCAGTGCAATCAATTAAATATATCTTCTACCAAAATTCAGATTATCTCACCCATGTGCATAATCTTTCACAGATCAACTTTGCTTTTACTGCTACGATGCATATCCAACAGAGTCAGTTGGTTTTTTAACTCTGGGATAACAACGAAAAATGCTTCGTTTGATTAAAATGTTTAAGCCAATGAAGATTTTGCAAAATCTCTCATTCTAGGAAAAAAATGCAAATAAATTGCACAAAATCAATAATTTCTGAATTTCAGAAATGTAAAAATTTGGGATTATTAAATGCTTGTATTTTAAAACACCTTTTTAGATTTTTATACCTCTCACTTTTCCGTTTCGTTTTTTCATTGTCTGTCAAAAGAAGCACATATATTTTTTTTAAATACTTCATTCACTAATCCTTTTCTTCTGTATTTATCTTGAGATTGTCTCTATTACAGCCCGTATGTATGGTTTCTAACTTTTATATTAAAAAAATCAATGTTGTTCAATATATAACAAGGTTTAAATGCTCATACTTCCATTGAAAATCAATTGATTTACTCATTTGATTTTCATTAGGTTGGAATCTGCGACCCTGTTCTTCCTGAGGTAGAGTCTGATCCATCAAAGAACTTGACCTTTACCCCTAGGGCTGGGTAAATTCTTCCTGAATATTTTCACATTTGCAGATCAAAAACCCCAAGTATGTTAACTCATTCATATTTATACCCCATAATCTCCTACAAAACCAGGGCAGGTTTAGCTATAGCAGGTACCAGCAGCCCTTCCCAGATGGAGACCTCAGCATAAACAGAACCCCAAGGAGATGGGACTCCATGGACACGTGAAAGGCCATAAATAACACCAATGAGTTTTGCTTTCCAAATCAGAGAGGATGAGACATTTCTTGGCAACAAAATAACTACTGACTTAGCTGATATTTTTCCCATTCTATTCTTCCTAATTCCGTAGACTAAATATTTTGGACCCACATCTTCCACATCTAAAGCCTGATTTTACACACATGGCATGAATTTATACACAAAGTGTTTACTTGCACATTCATCTTCTACATATTCCCAGATGGAGAGCTCCTGAGAAATCCTCACGATTTTTCCAAACACTGTTATCTCCAAGGGAAGTAAAGTCTTTTGAGATGTCCTTATTTCACTGGCACTGCTGGTTTCCCACAGCAGGAAAATGACATCCAAACCAGGAGACATGGGGCAGTCTGTGTTTCACAGAAGCTTAATTACTGTGAACAGAACTTAAGTTTTTCTCATTGGATTTCCCTCCTGGGCATAAAGGCAGTTTTTATTTTGTCTTTAGGAGCAAGTAATGAGAGACTCCTCCAGGTTTTTAAGATTTGCAGCTTATCAGATGATAGTGTTCCTCCTATCCTCTATGTCTTACCATCGGGATTGAGGGATAGCAGATCCGATCGTAGGAGTCAGAACTCTGGCCATAGCAAAGGAACACACATGAGAGAGAGAATCAAGATGGATTCTTTCAGCCAGAGGGGGAACCAAGTGAGAAAAAAGGTACAGGCAATGTGTTGCTGGACAGATAAATAGCAGTCAGCAGCTTCTGTTATTTTCCTGTGAAACACCCTGAAAGTCCTGTCCCCAAACAGCAGTGGCCAGGGAGGTTTGAAAATGTGCTCTATAGCACAAGGCAAGGCAAACACTGAGTGATCATTTACTTGTTAGATTCCTACATTACCTTGACCATTATCATCTTGAATGGATGTGGTGATAACAGGCTGACCGTGCCTTTCATCAGGATATTCGAAGACACATTTGGGAAAGTGCTTGAGATGTCTCCCTACCACCACACTTACACCTGAAAAACATCTTTGATTCTCTTCAGAAGTGGCTGTAGGGGATTGAATTTGGGAGCTATTTCTAGGCCAATAGTAAGCAAGTTAGGAAAGTACACGGATCGCTTGGGAAATGCTAATCCATTCCTGGAGAAGTAAATGTACTGACACAAATGTCTCCTGTTAATTTTATAGTCAAAATCTGAACACAAAAGAATAAGACAAATGGATGCTATTTACCCTAAACAGGATACATGGTAATAGCTGACTCCTAGCATTTATCTTAAAGTCAGGTGTATCCCACGAAAAGATGACAGACCTCTTTTCTATTTTCTAGAATACAGGGACCAAGAGAAGCATTCAAAGGACACGTCCCCTTCCCCTAGCCCTTGGATGTTCTGCAGGGACAACCTTTATCCCACAGATCCAGAGAAAGTCCTTAAAGACTGCATGTGTGATCCCAGCTCTTTAATCAAAACCAAACCACCAAAAAACCGCAAACCAACTAACCAAAAAAAAAAAAAACAAAAACAAAAACAACCCAAAACCCAGCTCAGAATTATTCTGAATTATACCAAAGCCCTAAGAGCTGGTGATTGCCACATTGCAGAAGTACTCGGCACTAAGCATAACGTCAGTTTGCTCTTCTGCCAGCATACATGGACTCTCACACAGGTCCTTCTTTGGTGTTTATGCTCCATCATGATTTATACTCCCCAGTCACAGAGATGCATCTGTTCCAGTAGTCCGGCAGGGCTTTGCACAAGCTCTTTTGTGCAAGCAACGTGACATGTTCGTGCTGTCAGATCTTGGTGTGTCAGACACATCGCTAAAGTGTCATGACCCATGGGGTACGCGAGGACAGCTGCAACAAAGTTATGCTTTTCTGAGGCTGAGCAGAGATCCGGGGATGACTGAGAGGGCATCATTTTTGATATTTGCCTACATCAGACTGTATCTTCCGAACTGATGCAGGGCCCCAGGAACTGCTGAGAGTTCTCAGCAGACTGAACAGCTTTGAAACCACGGACCTGTTGCCCAATATCTTACAGGTCATTTTCTATATAGAAAATTCTGCATCAGTCTGATTATGATGGAAATCATGAAGAGAAAATCCTGACTGGTAAACTGATCAGTTGTGCTGTGTGTTTTAAAAGAATCAGCATTGGGCAAACTGCCTTTGACCACAGAAAGCATAGTGTCAGAAAAGTGATTCTGAAATTCTTTCACAGTAAGTGGTGGTTATTGTGGCTTTAAAATGTCCCCTACCTTGTTTTGATATACTTTCTCTGACTAGTAAAATGTACACACTTCACTACTAAGGAACAAAAATCAGATAATTAGGAAAACTCTTTTCCATGTTAAATAGATATGGTTATGAGCACTATCACGATAAAGATCTGGGGTTTTTGTTCTCCTCCCTATTTGATCTTGTTTGAAACAGATTTTCTTTCAGGTAAGGAAGAAAATGTTGTTTAAAATTAAATAAAATAAAATGCTTTGTTCCTCAGATTATCTAAATCCCCTATAAACACTGGTCAATCCTGACATGAAAAGTCAGAACATTTTATTTAGAAAATACTGAAATTACTATTTCGATATTACTAAAACAAATTTCCTTTTTTTTTTTTTTTTTCAATTTTGACCATAATTCTTAGTTCAGTTTGACACAAATTAACAAGTTCTTTGTTTTAGGTATCCTTAGGAAATCTACACTTCAGTGCAGAATTATGACCTAACTGAAGTTACGAGAGCAGCTTTTCACAGAAGCAGCTAGAGTTGCTATTGTGGAGCAGTCCCATCACCTCAACAACAGCCAGACCATTGGGAAGGGCAATTAAAAGTAGACAGTGAAGCAGACAAGATAAGCCATAAGGAGGAGAAAGGATCTGCATGGAAATGGGGATTGTCTATTGATTAGGAGCTCTGACTGCACAGTCAGCAGTTTTCTCGTTCCTGTTTAATATGATCATAAATTAGGCTGCATCCAGATAAGTTAATGTGAATCCACTATCTGAAAAAGAGGTCAAGATGAAATACTAAAGTTCTTTGGGAAGGTGCAGAGGGATGGTGATAATTCAGCAAAGAGACATAACAGTGAATTTAGTTAAGACGGACGGAATAAATAAATTGAGTGAAGATACGGGCATCTTAATCAACTATCAAAAAACTACAGTGTGCCACTCTCAATCACAGGGCTGTGCATCAGCCACAAACATGAGAAATGGGGAAAACAGGATCAACATTTAATAAAGGGCAGAAATTGAAGTGTACATCCTCATAGCTCTACCATTTTATTCAGAGAAGTGACAAGAAAGAAACTTCAGAGTAAAAAAAAAAATACTTTGATGGCAGTCTGGAAGAACATACATATGTAAATCTAAACCTCAGTTTCTGAGAATCACCCAGCCATTTCAGGATACTGAAATCTTCACATTTGTCTAGAGCTAAAACACATTTTTCCCAACTACATTTCAAAAAACAACCGTCCACCTTAACTAGGATAATTATCCTCTGCCACTGACCCCTACCTCTTTTCCTTCTACGCCTCTCTCATTTCACACCCACGCTAATATAAATTGAAGGTGCATTGGCCCAGAGCAAACTCCGATCTAGTGGGATCGAGAATGATGTCAGAGGAGAGACACACTACATTCTACTCATCTTCCAGGGTCACTCTCCTGCATTTTATGCAGCTCTTGGGTAAAACACATAAAGCCACCATGGAAGCTTTGTGAAGCATTGCCACGTGATATTTTTTTGCAAGGTTCCAGCTGTTATTGGGCCTTGAGTATTCTTATCCACAGCAGTTACATGGGGCTGGAAGAAGCACACACAGGCAATGAAACAGGAAAAGCCCAAGCCTCTGACCAGAAATTTCTCTCAGAAAATCTTCACCTAGCATTTGAAGACACCAAACACAAACAAGGAATGTCTTGTAATCAGACATCCCAACCTGAAGTGTAATTCTGAGAAAAATCTTTTCTTGTAAAGAAAGACCTGATCAGTTGGTATGTTTAGACAACCAACTGATTATTTAATATTATTTTATCTTTGAAAAAAAAAAAAATCTGGCATATGTAAATGTAGCAAATTTACTAATTAAGATGCCTAATCTTTGTTTTATTATTAATTAAAAAACCCAAAACAACAAGACCAGCAAACCTGATGGAGCAGCATGGGAACTGGAGAGAAAGGTGTGGCTAGATGGTCTTGTTCTGGGAAAGGACAAGAGAAGGAAGGTGAAAAGGAAGAGGACAGCAGCCAAAAGCAATGCTATGGCATACAGGGGCCATAAAATAATGTTGTGGGAAAGGCAAAGAAAATTACAGGCCAACAGCAGTCTTAGAAGATCCAGCAATAAAGCAAGCCAAGGGATTCTGTACCACAGCTAATGAAGCAACTGAGAACGCCTTGAAATGCAGCCTGCACATAGATTGCTCATGGAAGCTCAAGAAGACCTAATTTTCTGTTTTCCTTTTTCAAAGAAAACATCCAGCCTTCTTCCACTCTACTAATCCCATTCCAAGGAAATCACTCTATATTCTAAATTGATCTTTGTTCAGTATAAACAAGTTCTGTGTGCCACTAACTTCTGAACTCAAGGCTTATTTTTGTGTTTGAGCCTGTCCAGGAGCTCCCTGTTCATCCACACAGACCTCCTGGCATGTTTGCTTGACTTCCTCTTCACTGGGATGCATCACTCTTGAGCTTAGAGGTGGTGAATTCATGCTCATCATTTAGGTATAACCAAAAGAAACTAAAAAGCCCACCTAAAACCTATTTTTCCATTTGTGCTGACTAGGCCTTGAACACAAACTAAGACAAGTCCTCCCCCCAGCTTCCACCTTCTTATTTCAGCAGCCATTTACCAAACACTGCAAAATTAGAAAGCCAGGGGGCCAGAGGGGAAACAGGAATATCTCAAAGATCACTGAATATATTTCATTCAGTATCCCCCTTTCCCTCAAGAGTTTATCACCTCTCATAGATGTGTCTAACTTAGAAACAATTAATGGCTGTAATTGCCAGGGCTGTCATTCATTCATAGCACATTAGCACATAAGCACATAGGTGGGTTTTTTAACAACTTCTGCTATACATAATTTCTTTTCCAATACATACTTTAATTGTTTCATATATCCTGAATTATTTTCAAGAAATCATCTGAAGGGTTCTATTTCGCATGTGGATTTTTTAAAAATTATTTTTATTGTTTTAAAAAATCAGGTGAATAGCTGCAATACAACTCAAATGGTAACAATAATTACAAAAAACCCCATCCTAAATACTAATAATTAGTCCACGGAATGACTTATGCATTCCTTACTAGTGAAACACACCCTCCTGCTGCACTCCACCCCCAAAAATGAAGAATTTTCTACTTTTAAACCGATACATCAGAACTGTCATTTACGCAATAGGCATTCTGGTTTGCATATTTGCCTTCATTTACACCTCTAGATTTGCTGCCTTTTGCTGAATATAAACACACGGAGCAACTGTTAGGAGATAACATGCAGATGCATAAGTTACCATTAATGGCTCAGTAGTCTTAATAAGAAAAGGATTGCGTATCTGAAAAACCTGTTGCCTTTAAAAATGAATAAAATTAGTAGCATAGTAATCCTCAGTGCATGGCATTTGCATAAAATTAAATATGGGCCTGCTCAAGGCAGCTCTGTCGTCATACTAGTGGTCCTCTTCAAGTAACCAGCATCATCTGCATAAATAATATCCTGTAAATTTGCCTTTGAAGTTATGGCACCTCAGTATGGGTGGTTGGTTGTACAATTGTTCAATGTGACACCGTTTGGTTTGTGTCTGCTGGCAGACTTCTGCTAAATTCATAAGCTTCAGAGTGCTGTAATCTTGTAATCAAAAGAACACAGACAACCTTTTCCTCAGTAAATGTTTCACCCCATCACTTGGGGATAGATTTGTGAGTCACTTTAAACTGTGTAGCTTTTGTCAAAGCCTTTTTTTCCCCAACTAAACCAAAAATGCAATAAAGACAAATGAAAGCAAGAAACAAAACTACTACTTCATGCCTCGATAACTGCATTTCTCCACTTCCAGTAATAACTTGAATTTGGGCTTTTAAACTCACTTAGGAAATGCCATCATCATAAACTGTACATTGCTCAGGACTCTTTTAACTACTTCTGTAGCTACTAAAACACTGCAAAGGAGCTGACATTGCATTAGAAGAGAAGCAAAACGAGGCAAACTCCAGGCATCCCCCACCCTCTTAGTGCCAGGTGTTTGTCTGAGGCCTTACCTGCTGGGTAACGCTCGATCACGGGCCAGTTGTCCACCTGTAGGGTGGCATTGCCACCGCTCCTTGTGAAGCGAACCACGTGGTACTTCCCATCGTTAATGATGGCGTTCATCTCCTCGATGGCGATGTCGTCCGTCCCAACATTAAATTTGACTCCAATTTTTCCTTGGTGCTGCATATTTGGGGGGAAAAAAAAAAAAAAAAAAAGGAAGGGGAAAAAAAAAAGAGGAAGAAGAAAAAGAAGAACTAATTAAGAGTTGTTTTTGAAGAAATTGAGACAGTGTGTCATACAGGGGAAGATTTCTAACAACATCTTCCCTCCTCAGATGTAACTTCTGAAGGCTTGCGTGTGGCAGTGACAAACCTTCTGACAGCTTAGGAAGTCTGGGATGCGTTTTTGATGGATAATTGATATTCCAAATGAGCTACTTCACCAAACTGAGCTCTCTCCTTTTCCAAGAGACTCAGATCAAGATGAGGAGGGGGGAAGATGGAGGAAAGCCCAAGGTTTCTGTCTTTGTCCTCTCCCTCACCTCCATGAGGATTAAACAAAAATTTTCCTTTTAGACTCTCAAAACAGAAAGCCTTACAGTGTCATTTGGAAGAAGAACAAAAATTTTCTATCTGTAAAAGCCAAGTGCCAGCCCTGCTTTTCCTTTTTTCACACCTCATACTTAGAGTCTTCACAAATTATAACAAAGAAGGAGATTTTTTCTTTTTCCTCTTGGAGAGATTTTTGGCATCACATTGTAGGGATTCTGAATCATTAAGCCAAGATCACACAGGCTAATTAACAAGGACTCCCCTGTTCAGAGCCAGAGAGCAGGAAAAGGCATTTGCTGATGCAGGGATGGTGGTATTGTTCTCAGTAAGGCCAGAGACTCATTTTTTTGCTGGGATTTGCCTATAAACTCCTGTGTCTGAGTGCTGTTAGGGCTAAGGGGACTTCCCACACACATCCATACTTGGGATCAAGGCAGTAGATTTTCCAGATGATTGTCATATTGACATGTTTTCATTTTTATTGACTTTTAATTATTAAAATGTTCACTCTAATGGGATACCTGCATTTTAATAAAATCTTTTAATGTCTATTAAAGTTAACTTAAGGGCTTTGTAATATTTTTTTTTTAATCCTATAGAATAAATTCTACTCTTCAATAAAGGTATTTATTACGTTGAGGAGAAAAAAATAAAAGCACTGCATAGTACGAGATTAGGGACTTATGCATAATAATTGGTAATTCTATGTAAAATTTCATGTTCTTGGTACTGGTACATCTTTCTTTAAAGTTAAAACACCTCATGAAATTTTTACACGACCAGATGAAACCCAATGAAATATTTTACTTTGTACACTTTGGCCATTCACATCAAATTTTCCAGGACCAGTTTCACCTTTCCAGCAGAGCTCTTGTGTCTGCTCCCTCTTCGTCTTACTACCCTAGCACCGCTTCCTGCAGTAGGTGTATTCTGCAGCTCCTTGTCTCTGGAAGTCCCCCAAGCAAAGAACTCAGGAGTTCTCACACTTTATTTTATTCTCTTTTCAAACAGCTGACTTCGTTTTCCAACAGTGTTTGCATACTGCAGTTACACAGCTGAGCAGATGCTGAACACCTCTGCAGTTCCTCAACATTTCGGCACGACGCTATCACCTCCTCAGCTATGACCTTTTTTGAAACAATAAAAGGACCATTCCCTGATGAGATTTGCAGAATGAGTCTGAAAAATATTTTTTGTTGGCCCAGTTGGTTGAACAATGCTCTAAACATTCCTCTTTTTTTCCTTGTGGATTGTTTTAACATTTCTCCATTGGCTGGTCCTACTTTTCCATGTCTATAAGAATGTCAATAAGGGATCCATCTTATCCAATTCATGCTCATCTTCTTTTGCCTCTGGTGTGAGTTGCACAGCAATTTCCCAGTTATCTTGGAAAGGTAACTGTAGCTCTTCTTAATTTCATCTGTTTCAACTAGACTCAGAATAAATTTCACCTACTTTTCCCCCATGGATGCAGTAGCTTATTTGTTTCACCTGTTTCATTCATATGCTTACTCTCTTTACACAGAAATATATACAAAGAAATGTAATATTGTCCTGGCTTTAAAGAAATCTCCTCTTTCACTAATTTTTGAAATGCAGAAAACCAACAAGTAATGATAATGGCGCACGCAACTTTTCATAGTACTTTCAAGAAATCAAAGGCTGTGAGGATTAAAAAAAGCTGACTAATTTTACAATGATTCATAATTACACTATTCATAACCTACACTTTATATACCACTTTTCTTATATATATATATATATGCATATACATATATTATTTTAGATATTTTTAAAAATTACAAAGGAAACAAAACAGCTTTAAAATGAATAGAACTGGTGCAGGTAAAAAGAAGTGGCATACAAGGCACATATATCAGCAGTTTTTTCAAAGTTAGAGCACATGGGGCTGCAGCCAAGTTACCATTTGCAAATGGCCAGGTATTGGCAAGTGAAATGAACGCTTTGCAGACTTGAAAGCAGACTTTCAGCCTTCCTTTATAGATATATACTTTCTAGTGAAAAAAACCCAAGTTTCCCTGACTTCTCTACATTTGTACCAAAATACTATGCACAGACACCAAGCATGCAGGTGCAAGAGCAAATTACCCTAAAAGCTGGTAACAAACTACAGTGATTCTTTTGTCTTTATTTGCAATATATTTGTGTATCTGAAACCACAAAAACCTCCATTTTTAAAGGACAAACTTCATTTTTCCACACTTCTCCAGCACCTGTGGGCATCTCTGTAACCTGCCTCTCCATAAAACAAGGAAGCAAATTTGTGTTTCAAATTGAAGATTTCCTGATTATTATATTCATATTTAAGTTTGACTTCTGGACATCATGTCAAACATTTTATGAATTACAACCCCACTGTGCACAGCCTTTTAGAACCACAAAACAAAACATGATGCTGCAATAAGCACCTTTCTATGTAGATAGGGGGTTTTCTAAGCCCTTGCATTATCATTCAGGAATTTCACTCACTGCACGCCTCCCCCACTGCAAGATAACATTATTTTTTATTTGTCTTTGTCACATTATTTTTCATCTGTCTTTGCTTAAGACCATGTGCACACAGAATTATTGTGGATGAGCTGACATACAGTAACCTGTTGAGATAACTTGGTCTCAGCCTTCAGCCTTGTTGTGCTTAATCTAGTGGGCCTGTAACCTTTTAGAAAGAACTGGTTTTTATATTTCCTCTTGTTTTTTTGAGCAATATGGTAGTTCAGAAAGGAAAGATACTGATAAAACTGAAGCCTGCTAAATTACTATTTTCATTTTGCCAGCCTCACTTGCATAGCAAAGAGGTAGAAATTTTCCTTTATCACTTGTTCATTCAAGATAATCTTAGAAGTCATCCTTCCTGTCACAAACAGCCTCAGACAAATGCTGAGTAAGAGGTTCCCTCTTCAGCACCCTGCTGATGGACTGTAGAAATGTCTGTGCATCACTAAGTACTGCAATAAGTCAGCACTACAGTTGAATGGTGCTATGACCCAAAATGGTACAGGCTCATATCCCCACAAGCAAAGATTTGTTTGCCCACAAGCAAAGATGATCGTTTCAGAGCTCCCCTGGTAAAAATCAGCTCTTGTACACAGAGCCCGTAGAAGTCCACTGCACTGTTTATGGTTCTCAGCCTGTGTTTTCTTTTTTCTCAGTCTCTCCCAGTTACGAGAGAACATACTAATGGAATCAATTCCTTTTCCTACTGTGCCTTTATCTATTCCAAACTGCGACAGCCACAATAACAGAGCAGAGTTGGTGCAGGAGGTGAGAGAGTTTCCAGGAAATGCCAAAAAAGAGAGGCTGCACCTTCAGGAGAGGAGGGATGTGTTTCAAGAGGCGGCTTAAACATTGCGTCTATGGAAATGATTTTGAACCTCAGATCTGAAGGTAGCATGCATAATGCTAAATCCCCCACATCACCACCACTGCTCCCTGGGGCAACGCAGCACAGGGACCTCAGATTCATCTACAGACACCTTGTGACACTCTGAGCCCCAGCCAGCAACTCTCCCGAAATGCCAAACTTTTGGTTTGGAGGTGTTCTGGCCACGTAGCTGTCCCTTTTCTGAGGCCAGGGTAGCTCTTATTTCTACAGTACCTAGACAGGCAGATAAGTTAATTTCTTGTTGGCCTGTACATTACTGCAACATGCAATGTAGGCTTTGCGGATAGCTTAAATTCTGCTGTCCAAGCTCACAGGCTAAGGATAAATATGTTAATGGCTTCAAAGCAGCTGAATAAAACCATGAGATAGCTTCAATTCTGTGCTCCTAATGCGCTCTGAAATGTTGGGAGCTTTGATTGCTCAGATAATATAGGATGTGTATGTGTGCACGTGTACATACCAATCACTTCAAAATGTTTTGTCTTCAAAGGCTCTGGCAGCAACTGCTGTAATCTAGCAACTCCACTGGAGTATTTTCAAGCCCATTTTATGAATTGTGTACTCCAAATACTTAACAGACTTCTATGAGGCACCAGGAATGCTGATAAACCCAAGAACCAAGCAAGAAAGGTGGAATGCAAATCAAGCCAGCAGCTGACATTGCAATTTGTTCCCTGTTGGACTTCAGTTGAGTGCTACCAATCTGCCAAAATGCAGTAGAACCAATGCTAGTATTATATATATATATATATACACAAACACACATATATATATAAAAAAAAATATATATACAGAATTGATATTTCCATAACATCGGCAACGTTTCACTGCTCGCTGTAGCAATAACTCTGGAATTAGTCAAACATGAGTGTGTGCAAATTTGGCACAACACTAGTTTGAAAACAGACTGCAGACAACCTAAGCTCGTAAGACTTACAATCTTTAACCACTTCCAAGGAAAAGCAATAACACTGAGACTCCCACAGGTGGACAAATTGTGAAAAAAAAATTTAAGTGTGCCAGCTTGCATTTTATAGCATCAGCCCCTGAGGCACCACTCTCTGGTGAATGCAGTAACAAAGTCTTAGAACTAACTAAAGGCTTACTTTGATTTTATTGAAGTGTAAGTTTCTTGGGTTTTATTAAAAAGAGTGAGATCATTTTCACTCAAATTTAATCAGAGGTTAATATTCTATGTGATAGAAATCTATGCAAAATAATTAAAATAATCTCTGGATTTCTCAATCTTGTAAGGAAATGCATGTTTAGAAATAGTAGTGCTTGCTTCAGAAGGTGAGGGGAGTGATACACAACAGGCAGAAGATACACTTGAACTCTAAGACTAGTGGAGTAACTATATATATTTTAGCCCAATAATCCATCATTATTTCTTATTACCATCTAGTATCTTCCAGAGGAAATGTTTCCTGGAAAAGACACAGAAAATATAAACCATCTGGGAAGAGTTCTTTGAATGAATACATCTCTTATACTGAATATAAGAGTTTTCTGAATACTGAGTTTTAAATTAATTCTCTGGAGTTTTACACCATTAACTTAATGCTATTTTTTTGTTGTTGTTATTGCTTTTCTCTGTGAGAAGTGACAAAATATCCAACCTTTTTTTACCAACTTTAACAATTTTTTCCCCTTTTCAGTCAACTGCAAGTCAAGACACCACAGAAATAGGCATTCTCCTGTCATACCTCATCTTGAGTACTTACAGTCAGGTTTTGTGCCCTGTCATGAATTCGGAAAGGTAACCATTTGCAGGGATGGATTAGAGCTTTCAGCATATCAGTGCTTGACATACTGCAGAAAATGCAGGAGGGGCTTGAAACCTCTATCAGAGTGCTGGTAAGCAAAGTTACTACTCAGAGGTTGGCACTTCAAGCAAGGAAGAAAAGACTTCTGCTGACATCTGATAGAATGCATCCACCTGGTACTCAGCCTTTTGGCATCTGACAAGTGGGAAACTGTTTGGTTTTTCTTTCTTTTCCCAACAGCTGGTAATGCGCAGCTAGTGTGGAAAAGCAAAGAAAAAAACCCAAAGAAACCAAACTTTCCCTTTTTCTGGTTTCCTGGTGAGGGCACTAAGCTATTCCCAGTGTTTTTCTTGCCAGTTCTCACCATTTATTTGCACCATTTAATTTCCCAATATTTGTTTATTCCTTAAGTTCACATCTTTGTAGACCTTAGATTATGAGAAAACAAAACAAAACAAAACAACAACAACAACAACAAAAAACCCCAAAAAAACCCAACCTTTTAATTTTAGTCCAAGATACTAGTGCTGATAATTGTACAGAAAAGCTTAAAACCCAAAGCCTTGCAAGATACTGTTGGCAGACCAAGAGAAAGAACTGGGAATCATGTTAAATCATCCCTGGGCTTGAGTGGCGGCTGGAATCTGAACGCGGCCCTTGGATTCCTGTGAGAAGAGCGGTCAGATCTATGCTACCCATTTACACACACCAGTTGGAAATGCAAGCCTGGCACCAAAATGCTGCTTAACACTGTGCAATGCCACTATTCAGATTATTCATAGAGGAAAAATGTCTGCAGAGCCAGAATTGTTACCAGTATTTCCTGCATCGCTTGTGCACGCACACCTAGGCACAAACACACCTTTTTCATCTACACTAAGATCCTTCCAGAGACAGTACAAAGCACTTGAAAAACAGATGGATAATCATAAATATACAGCAACAAATCTTTTTTTCCTCCCCTAGTTTTGGTATCCTCAATTAGTCGTCTCATGCATTTTGTAAAAGAGACAGATAGGGAAAATTTGCATCATATTTGACTCTCCCGTTTTACACAGAATTTCTGTAAGACCCTTTAATAAACCTTTACATGACCTCAATTTCATGCCATTAAGTTATCTAGGTTTTCTAAATCGATACAGAAATAATAAAAATTCATTGTTCACCAGATGTCCCTAGCTGACATATAAGAAATAGCCCTGTCACTGTAACAACATTATGTATGCAAATATATACAGATGCTACCAGAGCTACTGCACTCTTAAGCATTGGTCAATGAAAATTAAGCATCTTCTAGCCTTAAACCGATGACCCTTAAAAGAGATAAATGAAGTATGGGCTCAGCATCCCACTAATTCACAACTGAGGTGCACCTAGAGAAAGAGCCACCTAAGCGGCTCACTAAGTGGAAGGAGCAACCTGTGGCATAACAATTTTCTATGTCCCAAAATGCCATCTATGTGACCCACAGAACAAAATTCCTGGAAAGAAGATATCATGAGAGCAATCATTCACTGAACCAGCATTTCAGGGCAGGAAGCAACTACTCTTTACTACCATGAAATAACGACTTGTATCACCTTTCTGCTTTAAAATAATTGTCCTCACAGTCTGCTTTAAAGTGTTGCAGCAATTCGATTTATACATAAAGCTCAGCAAGCAGAAAATATAGAAAAGTTTACAAATCTACACTTCTGACACCTCAACTCTCAGTCTGCAGTCTTCAACTCTCAGTCTGCAGTCTTTAGTTCTCACTGCTGTATATTATAGGTGTATTATTTCAGGTTACGCTGATGATGAATTCTGAGACAATACAATTACCTGAACAACCAGCCCCCAAAACGCAGTAGTTATGAAAGACATATGGTGCAGAGCCCACAGCAGCAGCATATTGCATCTTATTATCCACTCAGCATCATTACTGCACTACACAAAA
Source organism: Cnemophilus loriae (assembly GCA_013397755.1). Taxonomy (NCBI): domain Eukaryota; kingdom Metazoa; phylum Chordata; class Aves; order Passeriformes; family Corvidae; genus Cnemophilus; species Cnemophilus loriae. Next base: position 1,112,856 of record VZTF01001119.1, read on the forward strand.
TTAAGTTTTTCTGAGAAGACCTGCAGTAAAGAACAATTTAAGTAGCCAGCCCTTAACGCAGTATTTCTTTCCAAACAGAATATTTTGCAGAAATACCTTGACCTTGCCAGTGTCTCACCCAGGGGTTCCGGTCATGGTGAGGTGCTATGGATGGTTTGAAGAGATGCTGTTCACCAAACAGAGCATAATGTGAAGGAAACCAAGTCTTGACTACTGGCCAAGGTAGCTCACAGGGCTTGGCTTTGCTCTGCACACTTATTTTCCATGTGGGCAGACATCTCAAGTACCTTAAATACAGCACGTCCAGCCTGAGGAATTCCATTCTCATTGGAAGCCCCAGCTACTCACAGTATTCCTGCCTACACATACATCAACAAGAGTTTCCGAATGGGCACGGTGAGATTTGAAAATTAGACATGCTTTCCAGTGTTTCGCAGTGGTTTTATACAAAGATTATTAAAATATTGTTCCTGGAACTCGATACAGTCATCCAAAGGTGTAAAACAAACGAGTAGCACCTTGGTACCAGTACACTCTAATCCACACTGGAAGTTGTCCTGCTTAAGGGCATTGATTTCTGTGTTTAGAAAGGTTTCACAGAACTCTTCTGATAATTTGCGTGTCTGAAACAAATCCAAAGTCACAGCAAGTAGGAAGTATAACTGGGACCAGAAGTGAAGAATCAGCAAATTCTGAAGCAGGCTTTCATGCTAAATGATTAATAGCCATATGATCAACACACATGCTCATGAAAACACCAGTAATTATTTTCTGAGAATCTGGGTCAAAGGACTTTTCATATTAAAAGCCTATAGGGAATTATTAAAAACCAAAAATGACATTAGACACCCAGCTCCTATTGAGCTTTAATGAAAAATGAACACCTACTTGCCATTCACACCTTTGATAAGCTCTCCATTAATATTAACCAGGGTCTTGAAGATTTCCAGATGCCTACCACAAACACTGGGAAAAAGCACTTTTTAAAGACTTTTAAAATGCATACTTTGCATTCCTTTATTGTTCTGATTGCCTGTATGCAAATGTATTTCCAGAATTGTTTCCTAACTATTGTTCTCTTGCTTTGGGTTTTGCCAGTTGGAAATAAACCGCTCCTAATTCATCTTGGCTGCTAAGTACTCATTAGTGACATGGGTTTACATGAAAGAAAACTGAAAGGAAAAAGAAAAATACAGTCCACAAAGTGATCTAAAACCTGGGCACCTGAATAGTGGACTTAGATGAATATTTTTCGTCTCCTATCTGTAAAATGAAGAAAGTGTGATATTCTCACTTCAGAAAATTGTCCATCTGAATCAATTTATAACTGAAAAGTAGTTCAGCTGAAGTAAACCAAAGGAAAGAAAACATACACACACAAAAATCGACTACTGGTCTATGAGACAAATGTAGAACTGAAGTGAAAAACCCTCGCACAAAGACACGTAACTATGCTGTTACCAGCCAGCAGAGCTACAACAGGTAGGACACAGGTTGGACTTGGGCTCCCTGGAAGAAACGCAAATCCTGGTTGTTGTCCCATTTTCTGAGCAGTCCTATCGTTTCTGTTGCCAGCTTTCCTCCTTTTATGCTCAAGCGTAGAGCCATTCTATGGCAAGCTTTAATGCCATGTATATTTCCCTCCATGGTAGTAGTTTCCTTTATCTTACCTTGAAGATCTTTCAGAATCAAAACCAGTTTGACAATTTACTGGTGTGCTGTGCTACGCAGTGCAGAGTAGCCTATTATCAATGCCACAACAGAGGATCTCACTTCTTTTGATCACTTAATGCTACAGAGCATGTAAAAATCCTAACACCGAATACACATAGCACATGAAGTGATCAAACAGTGTTCGTTGACTGGACTGTGAAATCCCTCAGGTAGCTGGAAGGGGAAAGCAAAATCTGCTAGCTACCTCTACATTCTCTGCTCCTGCTGCTAACAACCCCCAAGGTTTGAAAGACATTGTTTTGGCATCTTAAAACAAAACAAAACACCACCCTGTGGAAGAGAAGCGCTACAAATGAAAGAGCTCTGGACAAGAAATCATTAGTGTTTGTCAACAGCCTCTATAAGGAAGAAATCTCTAGGGGGGAAGCATTGCAAAGTAGCACGAGCACCTTCGACAATATGATCTTCAATAATCAAGAAGTTCCTTAATTGTATTTAAGACGAAATCTGCCAGATGACTGAAGAGGCTGACCTCAAAAAATCAGGAAAAAATCAAAACTGAATTTAACCCACTCCAAGGGAGCTTTGCCTACAAGAGAGCTCAGTACTGTCAGGCTCTGAGTGCCTCTCTGAAGCAGGGAACAATTGTGAATGTTGTAGTCCTTACTGAAATGGTCAGTATCAGGCTTGAACTACGCCCAAATATATTCGTGTTCATGAACACACAGTGTCATTTAAAAAAATCCCCAAAAATATCTAAATACTTGCTTTACAACATGTAAAACAACAGCCATTAACATCCAAGACTTCAAAATGCATCATTATCTTCAAACTGCACATGGGAAGGGAACAGCGTCATCTTTTTAATTACAAACTCTTCACTTACAGCAGACTTTTATTACTGTTGGAAAACATCATTTTGGAAATGGGGCACACTGGGCAACCAGCAATCAATTGTTTAGGGCAGCATTCTAACCTCACTGGTAGTGTACTCCTGAGTTCTGCCCTTACTGCAGCTACTTTCCTCTCTTTTTGTTTTTTATTATACTTGGCAGATATTTACCTCGGAAAGTTAAAAGTCAGAAAGAGCTCCACAGAAGTCAAAGCTGCTTTAGAAATAGTAACATGCTAAAAACAGAGCATCTCTCATTAGAGTTACTCGTCACTTTTTCAGAGCTTCTGCCTCTTACTGCTATTCTCACACATTGCACTGTGGAAAAGATGTGATGGTAAATATTTGAAAGACAGCTGATGCAAATTATATGCTTTCCTTTTTTTTTTTTTTTTCCAATTCTGTCTTTACTAAGATCAAAGTTTTGCTAGAAAGAGCTTAGTAGAAACCAGACATAACTGTTTTTCCTTTTCATACTTCTACAGCTTTAATGATAGTGAGGGACTATTTGAAAAAGAAAAAAAAGTATATGAATAATTTCACTGTTTGGTCAGATAAGCTTTTGCAGCTACATGAGGGTGGCAGAGAAAAGAATGGGCATCTCTGAAAGAGAAAGGGGGAGAAAAAACCATCAAAAACCTACAGAGATCCACTGGAAATGGGACTTCCTGAAAACATAGCAGGGGAAAAAGTCTGCATCTTAAACAGCCTCATGGGAAGCTTATGTCTGAAATATCTTGTGATCTGCACCAGATAACCCAATGTCTCGCTGACTTTGCTGGTGTCACAGAGGTGAGGTTTCCACATGGGTGAACAAACCACTCGAGCAATTTATTCAAAAACATTAGACTCAAATTGGCTTTAGTACAGCACCAGGCAAGGCAGGCGTGTGTGCGTGGCTGTGCACGCATACTGCCTTTCTGACATTCCTCTGTGCTAAATGAGATAACTTAAAGGCTATAAAAAGAAAACCCTATTTCTTTTCCATCTCTTATTTTTTCCAAATTGTTCTTTGCCCACCAATAGTCTCATTAAGCAGTAACACCATTAGAGGACACCAGGCACACATTTTTTCACCTGTAGTGAAGCTCTAGCTTTTTGGCACTTCTGCTTTGCCGGTGCAAATGCTAGCAGGTTTCTTGGCTCTGACACTGCAAAGGGCATTTGTGATTGACAGATCTGCCCAGTAAACATTGTCCCATTTCCTCTTACAGCTCAGGCAGAGCACTGTGCAAGTGCTGTGCCCACCTCGCTGTGAGGAAACTCCACAAACTCCAGCTTACAGAACACACCACAAGCAAGGAATCCACTAGAGCTGCTCTGCCACTAAGCTCCGCTGCTTATATTACAGGAGGATTTACTTTAATGCCTGCATAATTATAATTATGATTATTTTCTGTGCTGCATCCCACACTCGAACACTAAACGTGAAGCAGAAAGGTAGGTGCTGTCAATCAGCCCTTTTTTCACCTGCTCTCACCAATATAAACCCATCACGACCTGCAGGTACCTCCATGAATGCTCATATATCTCTATACTTGATGTATGCAGATGTACACAGGGGAGTGATGAGGTGAAACAGCCCCTCCTCCTGCCCATTCTCCATGCAGAGGGGTAAGAACAAGGATTCCTGATTAATTACTTATCAAGGAGAATCACCTTAATTAGGGTCAAATTCTGTGGCAGACAGCTTAATTCATTCTAGAGTTTCTGTGTGTGAATACATTTCTTTCTACAGAACAACTGACTTGCAGCTCAATTCACACAGTTCAATTATATTTTTATTTTTTAAAGGAAAAAGAAATTAAAATGGTATTTTTTGAAACCAGCATATCTGTTTGGAGGAAGACCCAAGTGTCATAAGTAATTAAAATTAACGTTTCCTGCTTTTTCACTCCTGTTATCCTGCTGAAACAATTCTTGCAGAGGCTTTACTGCTATTGGGATCAGGGCAGTTCTCAGCCCTTAAACTCCTGGCTGAGGTGCTGATTCCAGTGAAAGAGGAGGATGCATTCCCAGGCAGAGAAGTACTCAGACACACAGGAAATCTTGTGCTGTCACAGGTACCTGTCTACACCTATGTGTACTCCAAGGGAGGGTAGCTGGCTTCTGTTCCTTCTCATTACCCTCATAACAATTATTTCAAAAGATAATTTTCCAATTAAAAAAAAAAAAAATCCCCCTCTGGCATATGGCTAAAGTTATTGCATTTGGAAAGGTATAATGGTTTCACTGTTTCAGACTATAAAATGGCCACTGCTTATTGTATTCACCTTTATGTAGTTATTACCATTGATTTCGAGTAAGGAAAGGTTTTAACTTGAGTCTTAGTAAGCGAGATGAATAAAAATAGGAAAAAATAGATGTGAACAATTGTTTAGTCTTAGAAAGTAATGAAACTCAATATGAAGCCGCAGGATGCGGCTCACGCGGAGATGGCCTATGATCCACTAGAGACGCTTGTTTTGAAAGCTTTAGACAAAAAAAATAAACAAAAGAGGAAAAAAATACATAACCAACTTTAAAGCACTTAATGCTGTCATAGTTTTTTAATAAAGGAACATAAGACATGCAGGTAAACCTTCCATATCCAGCATCTAACTCATTTGTCATTCCTGTATCTGTTGGAAAACAGTCGTAAGGTTTGTTTTGATACAAAAGCAAACAAAAAATATGGGGAGCGGCACAGTAGGAGCAGCCTTTAGCCTTGGAGATGTAGTTTATGGTTTATAACTTCAGCATTTCTTTCTTGACAATTTATAATCTCTTGATTATAAATCCACAGTATGAACTGGATTCCAATTACTCATGAAACCTGTTTGCATCATATTTACAGCCGTAAAAACAAACAGAAAAGCTGTCATTGGGCAGTCCTCAACTCAGAGGGATTTAGACCAGGTTTAGGAAACACTCTACTGTTATTCCAAACCATGTCAGTGAGGCTGGGATACTTTCCACTCCAGTGGGTGGAATATTGGGATACCTTCCACTCCGGTGAGTCCAGGCCTTCCCACCACCGTCCTCCACAATCATTCCAAAAGCAGAAATATATCTGTTTAATGAATGTTTCTATACAGTTTCCAGCTTTCCCTCCCTGTTCTTCCCTCCCACCCAAGATTTCCCGGACAAGCTGAAGTTTTCCAGCTTCCTTGGCTCCCCTTTCTGGGGCACAGCCCGACAAAGGAGTGACCCCGCTCCACACTTGCCCTGCTCCTGGAGAAAAAGCCATGTAAAAGACAATTGTAATGTGAAGGGTCAGGTTAGCAGAGCCTGGCAGGGCCTTCAGGGGTCTTTGAAAACACATTAATGATTGCAATATCAACACACTACGGTGTTATAAGATCTTCCCAAACACAGTCCTAAAGAAGTTTCCTATGAATCAGTGGCATTAGATTGTGAAATTAAAGCTTGCCCTCCTTCTTCCTTACAGTATATATACCTTGCAACCCACATAATGTCCTGCCCCACAAAAAAAAAACCAAACATATTTTCCAAGGAAAATATGGTAAAACGTGAATATATAAAGTGTTGTGCATAGACACTGCTCTTCTGCCCCCTTGGGCAATCCCTTTAGGGATATTATTGTTGGTAATAATTTGCTTTGCTTTAAAAGTAAGTGCAAAATAACAAATGCAAACAGTGAAAATAATGCAGAAATACATATTGAATAATTGTACAGGCTGAAAAAAATCATTTTATATTATGTAGACTTAGAAGAACAATTCAATGAAGATATTGTCTGAAGAAAAAAGTATTTCATACCTTATTGCTGCCACTAGAACAGATTCAGCAAACAGCTTTAACCAACCCAGTGAGCCAAATCATAAAGCTTCAGGCAGTCACGAAAAGCTATTGATTTTTTTTTTTTTTTTTTTAAAAAGGCTTTATCAGCTGTAAATTCCTATTGATGTGTGACCAAAATGTGCAAGTGGCATTCACCAGTATAGCCATTGTGGGAAAAGCCAAGATTGCAGCTTCTCTGGTTAAGCTACTTGGAAGTTTACTGTGGTCAGCCTCAGCCTGCTCCATCCGATCTTGGATCAAATAAAACACAGCACATGTGATTCCCAATAGCAACAATCAAAACTGAGGGTTTCGGATTCTGCTGGAAACAAAATTACAGGAAGAAGAAATGGGCTGGATATTTCTTTTTATTGCTGGGAAACAGATTTCTAACAGAAAATTGTGTGGATTTATTATTTTTTTTTCTGAAGTTAGCTCATCCATAACATGTTGATACGTTGCTGACAATTCCTTCCTCCCCGTGACCAGCCCTCAGGGCTAAGGAGATGGAATCCCTGCTCACCTCGCACAGTGCAGGTCTCCCTTCCCTACAAGCAAAGGCATTTCAAAAGGCGGGGCTAGGCCATCCTAAGAAAGGACGACAAGAGGCTGAACTAGATGTTATCCCTTCCTTCTCTAAACATCATCTCACTTGTTTTCCCTCCTCCTTACAGTGGAAAAAAAGAGCTCATTCCAATTGCAGCCCGGGTCCTGTGGTCACCCTCGGGTGGGACAACACATCAGTCAGTGCCTTTGGGTTGACACCAACCTTTTCAGGCTGGAGGTGTGTCTGAAGAACAAGTTGGGCCACTTTCTCCTGCAAACAAAAGCCATAAACACGGGATAATAAACTTTCAGGAGTGTCTAAGGCACCCAGATGCAAAGCTGCCAGCAGCTGGTGCTGCATAAAACACTGCAACACAGCTTTATTACTGCTTTTACTCATATAACCTAGAAGGGTTTGATTACATCTACCCATAATATATTCACTTTTCTGCCTGGATATACTGTGACTTCCACGCAGTCTCTCACCTTAAATACGCTGTTGAGAAAACAAGAGTTGCGGAGGTCCCAGAAGTGCAAACTGATAACAGTTTTTTAAATTGTAGGGTGGGAGACACAGGTAAATATTTCTTTTGCTACACATGTAACAAAATGACCTGCTGAAATTATATTGTCAGCGTGTCCAACGAAATAGAGCAAAACATAAAAGGCCTGTGCACTTGACCAGTGCTTGATAATTCAGACATTTGATACGTTAGAATAAATCAAGTCTGGGTAGAGCCACACAGCAGCTAAAGGGATAAAAACCATTCACTGAATTTCAAACGTTTGACAAAACAATTTCCTTCTGGACCTCCATTTTGGAGCACAGCACCTAAAAGAGAATAGAGATGGGAAGCTCCAAAAATTTCCTGAGCTTTGTACTGCTCTCCCTGTGCCTGAAGATGCTGCTCCATTTTCCAGCTGCTTCTTGCACCACTTTCTAAGGGTGGGATGGACTAAATCTTGTGCTTAATTTAACACTGTAATCCTTGGAAACAACCGTTTGACTGTTGCCACCTGCCAGAGTCATTCACTGGAGAGTTTCTCCAGTTTTGTTACCAGCAGTGAAGCAGCAGTGCAGGAGGCTGACAGAGGAAAGTGCCATCACTCGTCCCCTGAAATGACCTCGCTGCTTCGTATTACAGCAATAAATACATAATGACATTGTGTGTTTAAAAAATAAACAAACAAAAAAACAAACAAAAAACTTTCACAGTCTTCAGGATATGATTGCCAGCATCCCATTACAGATTCCGTGGAGCAGCAAACGGCTGGTGTTTATTATTAAATACGACTGAACTGCAAACCCTCGTGGAATAAACACAGCCAGGATGTATGTGAAGTACTTGACTGCACCTGCCAACGCTTGTCTCATTCTTGCAGAGGATACAGAAAGAAGCAAGAGAGTCTCAGGGCTCGGAGACTCCCAACTTAATACTTTCTAGTGCTGTCGGCTGCCAGAGTAATTTTAGTATCTCCATTTCGGTTCGTCTTTTGTACAACAGGGATAACATCTACGACGCCAGAGAAGATGCAAGGACACGGTGCTGCTCCCAAAAATACGATAACAGAACCCACAGAGACTGGAGAGAACATCAAGATCTTTCAACTCCACATCTCGGTCTGCAAATCGCAAGTCAGGACACTTGGAAAAAGAGGGGATCTTTTGTGTGCCTTTGCACTTTTTCCTTTTATGCAGCAAAATCTGAAGTCTTTTCCAAAGGAAATTTAAGCCAAGGCAAACCAGATATATATTCATTAATCATGTTCATATTATGTCTGCAAAAGATTCCTGCCATCTCCTCTTTGAGAAGTTATATTTAGAGTTGGGGTAGGACCATATTTAGATGGAAGAGAAAATACACAGAAGAAACTGCATCTGCAATCACATTTCCTGATTAGATCTTACCGGAGTGTTAGTGCTGCCTAAACATGGGGTAGTAAATGCCTTCAGTGCTCACTCTCATGCTCTCTATCCCTGTCTTCTCTGTAAATCAATGATTGGGTCATAGGTATGAACTGGGTTTTGTTTCTTGAGGTTTTTCTTGATTATTTTTGAGGGTTTTTTTAGTTTTATTCCTCAGCTATAAGCATAGATCCTAACTCCAAACACAAAACTCCTTACTGGGCAAGGGGAAAATCTGAATCAAAAGTTCATTTTTTTTCTATAAGCAGCACCTTAATAATCTCTTGAACAAATGTATGGCTTTAGGGAGATACATAAAACAGTGAACACAGATATGCAGAAAGGTGCATTTGATCCCTTGTCTCCTGTTTATATTGAATAGCAGGTAAAATTGTCTCTACCAAGAAGACATAGAGGTTATAAGAGTAAAGCATCATGAAAACCTGCAGTAATCCAAGCTTAAAAATACCTTGTTTGTAGAAATGGAATTGAAAACTTTGAGGATTTACATGCCTCAATAAGCAGTTTTATTACTTCCATATCTTAACTTATTCACAGTGTGTACTTGGACTGGTAAAAATAAACATTTAACTAGATTTTTCTTTCTTTTTTCCTTTTTTTTTTTCCTGAATATGGATGTGCATTGAAAAACAGAGAGGAAGGTTCAGTTTTCCAAGCTTTGTAGTATTAAGAGCTTTGTTAGCAGAAAGAGAGAGGACGTGAAGAAGCAACAATCAGCTTTATGACAGGCACTTCATTAACCCACATACTTCATAATTTGCTCACCGAACTAGCTGCTTTTCCTCTTCTCTCAGCAGGAACATAAATAGCAAAGACTATCATGAGCTGTTATGCTACTGGAAGACTGTTAATCTTACCAAATATACCACGGAGCATTTACTGCTACATATTTATTTATTTAGATTTAGAGCCTGATTAAAGGGAAAACAAAAACGATATATCTTGAAGATGCCTCTCAACTGATACCTAAATTGCAGCACTGCACTTGAACAAAACTCAGCTGAGCTGGAGAATTTAAAGAAACCAAGTGTTTTACTCCACCAGCAACTCCTGCACATATTATCTAGGTATTATCAAAAATGCATCTGCAAGAAAATATCAATCTGTGTTTTAAGCAGGACCAGCATGCCAGGGCATAGAAAAAGATGGAGTGGGACCAGCAGAGCTCTTTCCTGCCTTGAACTGAGCAGGACAATTTGTGTCTGAGCTCGCACAGGGAAGGATATGATGATGGAAGAGCTAATCCAAGCTCGTGGGGAGGAGCTGCCACGAGAGGGGTCTGCAGGCACAAGGAGTGGGGCTTGAGGTAAGTTTTGGTTTGGGATCTGGCTGTGATTTTGTCAGTTCTATCAGCTGCTCTAAACCACCTGCATCAAGACCCCAGATAACCTCCCTCTCCTCAAAGATGAGCCTTGCAATATGCTGTGATAGTAAGAGCCCTTTCCACTGGAGTGAGGGGACAGTCGGTGAGGGGAGTCAGTGTGTGTCCACACAAGTGGTAGAGAGCTGGGAAACAAAATAATTAACACTGAAATAATGCAATTACTCAACTGCAAGAATAAAAGGCAATCAGTGGTACAATCTCTGCTTTTTCCCTGTATTTATTTGTTGTGAATCTGAGCAAACGTTGCTCACAGTGGGAGATTTTTGATGGCCTTCGGTAGGCTTTGATGAGGCTCATATTTGCTCATTTGTACAATGTATTTATCTGCACCACCAGCAGCGTTGATCAGCATGGAGCAGCAAAGTCCAATGAATGCTTTAAATAAACCCCCACTTGTTAAACCATCCTCAGCTCAGATTCAGGGGGCTTTATATAGCAAACATTACCTGAGTCATTCCTCTGGGAGAATTAGGGACTGAATGGTGAGAAGAAGTTTCCAAAAATGCTTAAATGGCTGTTAATGGAAGTTATGCTCCTACATCATTTAAGTGCTTTTGAAAGTCCTAAACAAAATACAGCTCAGCAATGGGAATCACCAGATGAACCTTTCTATTATACTTATTGCAAAAACAATAAGATAGAATCAAATTCAGCAAAAATGAAAGGTTTCTGCATTTACACCAGCAAACAACTGATTAAAGCATTATGCAGCAGAATTATGCCTGCAGAATCATCTATTCACACGAGCTCAAACGCCTCCACAAAGACCACTGCAGTTCCACAGCTGCAGTGTGCCAGAGGGCTTTGGTGACTCCCAGTTTAGTCCAAGTTAAAGTTTAACAAGGGCAAGTTCCAGATCCTGTATCTGAGACAAGATAACCTTGGATATACGGACAGACTGGGGAATGAGATGCTGGAAATCAGAGCCAGGGAAAGAGACCTGGGGGTCCTGGTCAGTGACAAGTTGAACATGAGCCAGCAGCGCCCTGGCAGCCAGGAGGGCCACCTGGGTCCTGGGGGGCATCGGGCACAGCATCACCAGCTGGACAAGGGAGGGGATTGTCCTGCGCTGCTCTGCCCTGGGGTGGCCTCACCTCCAGTGCTGGGGGCAGTTTGGGGTGCCACAATACAAAAAAGACATTATTGCTCTCCACAACTGAAAGGAGGCTGTAGCCAGGTGAGGGTCAGTCTCTTCTCTCGGGCAACCAGTGACAGGGCAACAGGAGATTGCCTCTAGCTGCACGAGGGGAGGTTCAGGTTGGACATCAGGAAGAATTTCTTCACCGAAAGGCTGCCTGTTTTCAGGGTTGTGGTGGAGTCACCACCCCTGGAACTGTTCAAGAAATAACTGGACGTGGCACTTAGTGCTGTGGTTTAGTTGGCATGGTGGTGTTGGTCAGTACCATGGTTGGGCTTGATGATCTTGGAGATCTTTTCCAACCTTAATGATTCTATGGCTCTGTGACATACAGCCCAGTGTCAGGTCACGATTCCATAACAACTTAGAGAGCAGAAACATGGAGTGATGTCTTAGGCTGACCTTCCTATAAGCCCGCTCTGAAACTGTGATGCCACGCCAGATTTCCTGTTCCACTGCAGGAAAGTTACAGACTATGAAATTCCAGTCTGTGACTGGGACTGTGTGAGGCAGAGCACCACTAGGATGCTGGAGAGTCGATAATATAAATTTAAATAGCAGTATATCATCACACCGTTCAAAATAACATTTAGTTTTTCGATTGCCAAGCCTGGCCTTGGTTAAATATCTTCCTTGAAAAAAGAAATTGTTTCTTTCAGAACTATTTTTTCATGAAAGGGCTTTATTTCCAAGGCATATTGGTTTCTGATGTATAAGCATTTTAACCCCCTCGAAAACAGTCTGCCAGAAAACTTACGACCGCCTTTTCTATTTTTTTCCTCTGATTAAGCACATTTACAGTTGGAGTGCATCAAGCTGACAATGCTAGTTTTATCTCGTTAGAAAGTGTAAATCTTTTCTGCATTACCATTCACCTGGGTACAGTTTTTAAATTCCAGATACAAGAGTCAGCGAGTGTCAGGCTAGAGAGAGACCAAGCTTGTAGGGAGAGGAAATCTCTTCCCAGTAACCTACCAAAAATGGAGGGGGGAGAGGACAAACTCTCACACTGACAATTCCATGTTTAGGTATGAGCACCTAAAAACAATGAAAAGAATTGAAATTTGCTCTCCCTGTAAGCCTTGCCTTTTTGTAGCTTTACATGTGCCGACTGTACCACCACTATTACAGAGTTCCTGTGAGGCCTTTTGGTTCTAAAAGTCTTTTCTTCTACTAATTCCATTAAGAAGAAAGTTTCAGGCATGAATATTTGATTGACACATTATTAGGAAAAGTATGAGCAAAGCAACAGTGTCGCATTAAGCTCCACTGTCACAGCCATCATCTTTCCCAGCATATCTCTGTATCTTCCCTGCACAGCGAAAAGGCAAAAGGAGAGAAAAGACTATGCTCATTAGGAAGAAAAATGGAAGCAGCTCTTCTGAGCATCCCATCTGCTGCCATCATGTCAGAGATATCACATTTTACTGCTGTCACCAGCAGGTGCATGCAATTAGGTGACAACAAAATGAACTATGGCTTCCCAGTGACTGTTTCGAGCAGATTTCAGACTGTTGGCAAGTGTGAGATAACAGACTATGGGCATTAGCCTCTGAATAATTCCTGGAATTCACATGAAAAATGTACAGGTGATTAATTCTGGTGTAGAAGACGACTGGAAGAAGTGATAGACACAGCAACTGCAACAGAGCAGAGGACAATGGAGGGCATTGGCTGGGCTAATTCAGGCTATTGCAGTTATGATGAAGACATAATAAGGCCAGTCTGTTCAATTCTGGTCTCATTTACAGTAACATATCAGGACAATCAAGCCCAAAACAAATGCATAGAAATACACCCTCAGTATGTTGAAGGATTGGGGACAGTGCTTGGATGCTTTCTTCTAATGTCACCTAAACATGCTGTTACTGTTCCCAGCTGGTGGCTAATTAACAGAAGGTTTAATGATCATTAGAAGCTCACCAACTTTAACGTGAGGCAAAAAGCGTAAGGTAAGGTTGATTTGTTTTGGGTTGTGGCTAGCGTGCAAATCACTAACAAAGGAACAGCTGAAATGCCTGTTTTCCTGCCGTGTTGCACAGAAAAAGGAGGAAGCCCCAGTGAAGCAGAGGGAACAAGGACAGTGTTCCTGCAGGAGCATCTCCCAGCCACGATCCTCGGGGATGAACCTGTTCTGCCAATGACTATTCATGTACAACTCTGCTGTGCAACACAAAGATGGCAAAAATTACTGTAATAGCCAAAACATTCTTCTCACCAAAGGCTTCTTTCTGAGTGCTGGGCGTCTCCTTTGTACTGAATCCCCTGTGTTTACAGGGCTCCATTCACACTTTGCTGTGGATTCCTCCCTTTCTTATCGGAATACAACAATGAAGGAAAAATACCTTCTCATCTGTTATCTAAGGTGATAATGGAGAATTGCAGAAACTTGTCAGGGGCTGTGAGATGCCTTCACACTGCTTGTAGAAAATCACTGCCCATAACGCCAACAAAGGCTAATTTTTCCAGGTTAAAAAAAACCAAAAAATCTTAAATTAAAGAGCACAGCAATGCAAAACATTTAACTGTATTTGTTAGCTTGATCTGAATGTTAGGAATTTTACCTCCTGGTAGGCAATTCCCAAGAATAACAGCGTTGTTCTGAATGATAAGCTGGTGTTCACCCTTTATGGCAGAAGTTCTGAATTTCAGTTCAGTAACAAGGAGTGGCAAAGCCATTTTTACCATGTCTGGTATAAACCATGGGATCAGTATATGACTGCAACATGCCTGGGCAACTTGCTTTAATTCAAGCCAGTATATAAATCTTATAATAACAGAGGATTTTTTTTTTTTTCATAAGTCGCTGCTTATTTTAGGAATGATATCTCTACAGAGATCGTCCTCTTTCTCCAGTCAAAAGTGTTAATGTAACACTTGACGATCAAGCAAAATTGTTCTCCATGCAGATGTTTTCTCCTTAAGGAGAAAGGAATACAGCTTTTGAAAACATATTGTATCCCACAATTGTACTGAGAAAGTTAGGGAAACTGGGCCATTTTCAAATAGGGTAACTATGGTGGAGCAGATCCCTAAACCACATCACGCTAAGGAGGTAAAAATTATACTCTAAAGTAACAACAGCAGTTTCCAAAGCAAACAACAACTTGATAGGTCATGTTTCTGACCTGTTACCTTGTCGAGAGTCTCATAATATCTGCTCTTTTATTTTAAGAATTTAACTATCAGAGTCATGCTATGCAGAAATTTCAATTTGTTTTTTGTTTTTTTAAGCTATGTCTCCAGCTATGAAAAACACAGCTTAAAGTTCAAGCCAGCTGAGGAGTTTAAAAGGGTCAAGTTTACTTTTTTTTTGGTAGATTCACATAATGTAATGATGCAAGTGTCATAGTTCACGTGCTGAAAGGCAATAAAGCATGTGCTGCTTGAGAAAAAAAAACCAACTGAATTAGCTATAAAGAAAAACTTGCACTAATAGGCATCTGAATTCACACCACTAATTACTGCAGAATATAAAACACCATTTCCAATGAGCAGAAATGTGTACAATTATTTTTTATAATTAAATGTTGTTCTGACTCAGCAGATGGATTCAGTGCCGTTGCCATTGTTCACAACTCTCTCAAGCAGCAATGCAGCTTTTAATGGGAAGCTCAGAAAACACTGTACCAGACACGTCTGTAGAAGTGACACTATTTTGGGAACGGGAAGGTAAATGGGGTAAAACTTCTGTTCCCCACCTTGGCCCAGCAAGAATTAGGTAAACAAGCATGGGTGAAGAAGCACCTGCACTGTTTCACCTCCACAAAGGCAGCCTTTGTCTTTCTGGTTTCAAAATATGCTCTGTAAGCACTTATCTGGTGCTCAGACCTCTTGCTATGACAAATTTCCACAGAGTAAATTCACGTCCATGGACTCACTCTTTTGGCAGTAGCCCCTGCCGGCGAGGGGGAAGCGTGAGGCAGTGAGGAGTCTCCTTAGTTATCTTCCTCAGCCCCTGTCTGCTCCCCAGTCATTCAAATCAAGGAAAGGATCTAAATCTAGGGCAGCTCTATGAACTGCCTATGCAAATCAGCTGCTCTGCCTGAAAACTGGGAGCAGGATTTTCACCTCCCACCACACTGATGTCAGTGATGCCACGGGAATTCTCTGGAATTCGGAGTGAAATAGCTCTTTGTTTCACTTTGACCTGTGCCTGTGCTGTAGCAAATACATGCCTATGTGCAAACAGCAGCAGCGCCAGGCTGGAAAAAATCCCAGACTTCACAAAGGACAGCACTTTACACCATAACCAGGTCTCCCAGACATAAAATGCTTTGATTAAATTGGGGCAGCTCTGAAGCAGGCAGGCAAAGGCAGTATCGACGTTTTCTCGTATGTAAAGAAATTAGTGAAGATTCTGACTTGAGTAATATTTTCAAGCACAGCTGAGCCTTAAATTTAATGAGATCCTCATTTATATTCTGGAAAGAAGAAAAGAACAGAAAACTGCACATGCACTGGAAATCAGCAACAAATAACATTAAGGCAAGCAAATAAAAACATGTACTGGTAACTTTTATCCTTGTGCTCCCTGGCCTTATTAAAACCCTGGCTGGAGCTGCTATCGCAGCAGCTCTACCCTGCAAACCCTAACAGGCTGTATCAACAATCTCATTGTGCAGTAAGAGATGCAGGGAGCCACTTACTGAGTTATGGCCACAGGGACAGACACCCTGAGGGGCTGCTGTGCCAGGGAGAGCCGCAGCACAACCAAAGCCACTGTCTGATAAAATTTAAGGAAACACAGAAGAGAAGTAACTGTTTTTTCCTTTTCTGTCTCCACTGAATTTAAAGGATATAGCAGACTTGCTCAAAGGATGGCAAGAATGAAGTAAACAGCAGGAAAGGTGGAGCAGAGGGATGGCTACAGGCAGCACAAGCAATAAACTCCATTTCCACGTTTGCCATCTAACAAGTTTTTTAATATACGTCTTTTCACCCTATGACTTTAATATTAAACTTGGCAAGTAGGCAAGCCAAGCAATCAAACAAATCTGACAGAACATACTTAATATAACATTCCCAAAACAAGCCAATTGGAGTCAATATGTACAACTCTCTTGCACTGGAATATATGCTTTATGTGTGTCACATCTGCAGGTAGTTCAATAACATTAATGAGAATTTATGTACCTGAGGAGAAAAGTGAAGGCATCAGTGAAGTTTCTGGTTTCAGATGTAGTGGTTATGCTCCCGGCTGCCCGGAAGAAAGCATGCAAGGAAATTGCTAAACACATTTTGCTTCATTTCTTTAAGTTATAGCTGGCTGTAAATTACATTTAATAAACCCATTATTCAAACCCTTTTGAGAACATTTAAGCACCAATAATGTTTACTGTGCCAATGAACTGTGTGCTCTTATAAGCCATGTATCTTACTGAAAGTCACCGGGCCAGTTCCATCACTATGATTCTCATGAGCTTCCTTTGGTTCTGGCAATTAGGCCATCTGCCAGGAGCTGAAATCATTAGCAGTAAAAAGAAATGCAATAGCTCTGCTTTGTAGTCCCTTCAGTCAGTCCTGGTTCCATTAGCCACTGGGGGCACCATGAGAATCAGGTGAACAAAGAACAGTAACAGAGGACATTGTAAAAAGGGAGGAAATTTTAAAGGAGTGCTGCAAAGTCAACGGCAAAACAGAAAAAAAGAAAAAACCAACTTTTTCACAATGAGATTTCTTTCAGAGCAGCACTAGGGATTTCATCACGTCCCTTTCACAATGTCACACTCTGTGTTCCCCACCACTGCCTCTCAAACTTCTACCCTTCTCTTGCTTGCTCAGTCAGGCATTTGATCAAAACCATTTCCTGTTATTTATACGTGTGTGCATAGGCACACATGGATCACATTCTTGATTAAGGCATTTAAGCACTGCTGCGATTCAAATAATAATACTAATAATGGATTAACCAGCAGTGGACATTAGTGCAACTGATGCTCTTTAGCCTCCTGCCTTGAGCCTGCAGGAAATCAGAAGTCTTTGCCCGCAATTGAAGATGAGATGTACGGAGAATGGAAATTCTGTTTGATAAAGGAGTTTGCATTTTAGAGCTCTGTTGTTTAAAGCAGCATGAAACCTGCAAATTTCAAAATCTTCAGAGAGAAAATAAACAAATCTAATACACTGAGACCAGTTTGATGGAACAGCATTTTCCAAAGAGAAAATAATTGTATTAACTTTCTTTCCACTTAGCTGTAATATCAAAGAATATAATAGTATTGCTGCTAAACAATAATCTCTATAAATGGCCTGGAGAGTGTGGCTGAAAGCCAGTGGGCACCAGGGTGAACAAGTGGTAATGTACAGCACAAAACAATCCCCACATCACTTAGAAATATCCTTTCATGATATAAAAGATATACCTCATTCTTAAACGTGAAAAATTTTGAAAGGCCAAAATTGACTCGAGTGCAAAGTGAAGGAGGACACATGACCACATTCACAGAGTTCTGCCTTATTCCAGAAGACTTACAAAAGTCGAATAGTGATAAAGTTTCAGTGACTATAATCGCTTACCAAAATTAGCTATAATTCAGCCATGGAAAAATGTTTATGGCACTGCCAGGTGACCCTTCAAGACAACAAAGAGCACACGCTTTCCTACTGCCTCTTTGAAAAGAGCTTACAGAAAACTATGTTGCTAACTTCCAATATGTATTCTTTTATGCAATAAACAAATGCATGTTCTAATTTTTCTTTTTCTATCTTTTATCACTAAGGTCCTCATGCCTCCTAAAATCATGAGACTTCTCTCTAGACTTGGGGGAAACACATACATTGGATGATAAACCCAGGGATCTTTTTTCTCTAAGCCACAGGATATATCTACTACATACTCAATCACCCCTCTGTCTTTCTAGTGCATCTAACAGAGTGTTTCCTACATACCTCTGGCAGTAACCTAAAAATATTGCATTAAAATAATCCAGTCCACAGAGCAAAATCAAAAGTGTATACAGAATAAATAAAACGGCAGTAGTAGTAAACATATCCTTCATTGCATTAATCAAAATATTTTTTTTCTCTTCATCAGCTAGCAGATGATTCAATAAACGCAGAAAGTGCAGAACCTAATTCTCAACCAACCTGGGCTCTGCACGGGCTTTGGCTTCTCATAGCTGAAAGCTAAACACACCAAGGGAGCATGTCAGACACCAGGATTTCACTGGAGGGTGTTTGTTAAGCAAGCAATCAAAGCCAGTGGTTAAAGAACACAAATTGCCAAACATCAGACCACACTCATTATGTCTAACATCTCCCATGTAAAAGGATAAGGGAGCTTTTAATCAGCAAATGACATTGAAACCAAAGGCAGAAGTGATGGCACTTGAAAAGGACATTCTTGGTTTCTGGTATCTGTAGTTACCCCCTTCCTTCACCCCAACTGTCTCAGTAAAGTCAACTATAACACTCCATTTATACATGTGTAAAATGCATAT
This sequence comes from Cnemophilus loriae, assembly GCA_013397755.1. Lineage (NCBI taxonomy): Eukaryota > Metazoa > Chordata > Aves > Passeriformes > Corvidae > Cnemophilus > Cnemophilus loriae. Next base: position 1,131,642 of record VZTF01001119.1, read on the forward strand.
GTGAACTGTTTAGGAATCAAACATAAAACAGTTATGAGAAACAACCACTCTATCAAAAGAAAAGAAAAAAGAGCAAACCATAAAATTTCCAAGGACGAGAGATAGACCAAACTAAAACCAAAAAACAACCAACCAACCCCACCAAAACAACAATAACAAAAATCTTTGTCAGAACTGGCTTAAAAGTGCCAAAGAGAAAAAGAAATATTGCAGCATTTCATCAGTACAAAGCACTTGATAAGCCTCCTTTGATGTTTCTTGCAGAAGCTCTAAAGAATTCAGAGACAAAGAAGGAAAAGTGTGATGCTGCAGGATGAGAGGTGTCAGAGTCCCTGTCCTGGCAGTTTGATGCAGTGGTATCTGCAGACAATGCTGTCCTCACTGTGCACATATTCCTCCAAGATCCTCATCCTCAGAAATACACCACTATTCCAGAGCTGTGTCACTTTGGAAGAAACTGAGACAAAGCCCGATTTGCAGTTATGATTCAAGAAGGGCAAAGACTTTTGAAAGCAGGGAAGCTAACCCGAACCAGCCATCCAACCCCAAGTACATCTAGATGTCAGGACCAGAAAAACTTGCAGAAGAAAAGAGATCAAGCACAAAAATCTCCTGCAAGCCGACCAACGTAACTTTTATTGCTGAAGCAGATGTCAAGACGCAGTTCAAGCTAAAAACTTATGCTTGATGTAAACCTATAGATCTTCAAATGTGCCTGTGAACTTCGTAGTTTTAATCCAACCTAAGCCAAAGCTTTATTATCTCTACTTTGCAATAACCTGACCGATGTCAGTGATACTATACAAAAGAAAATTCAGGCTCCAACCTTTTGTTTCTTTTGTCATCTTCATCCCAATCAAATATTTCTCCTAGGTTAAGTCTCTCAAGTGTTCTCCCACTCTCTTTTGTAGCCAAAAGTGGTGTGACCCTTCAGATGTACATCTCTTTTTGTCTCAACCTCTGAGCCCACTTCATTCCTGAAACTGTGCAGGGCTCCTGCAGAGACTTTAGCACTTGGAGACTGAACATTTTTTTAACCCCGTTGCAGTGCTGATACTTTTCATTACCATTACACTGTTCCCCTCTAACCCTAGATCTGCCCAGCATTCCTTACCCTCCATCTTCACTCTTAAGGACTTTAGTCCCACAAAATTGCTTGAATTAGAGGTTATTCCACTCTCATCCCTCTTGTTGTGACTTCCGCTGTGAATGCATTAGTTCAGGTGAGGATAACGTGGTCTTTATTGTCCAAAAATGCTACTATTCCACCTCATCTTTCCTATTTTTCTTCCACTGTGGCTGCCTTCCTAGATGCTACAGACCATTTGCTAGCATTTCCTGAAGCAGGAATATAAAGTGAAGGAAGCATTTTCACCTCAAAACCACTGTCAATACAGAAATTTGATCAATCTCACCAGAAGCCCTCACAGTCAAACCATTTGTTTCAATGAGCTTTTAGATTCTACCTTTTTAGATTCTACCTTCTCCTGAACATGCAAAAAGAAACAGGTGAGAAACCTTGCTTTGCTTATCACACTTTATATAATTCTTATTAGCACCATGACAAACCTGATAAAAAAGTGGAGGTGAGATTTTAGAACTAGGCAGCAGTGGGAGTGCAATTAAAAAAATGGTTGGGGTAATTCCAACAGGGCTGGCATCTTTGTGTAAGGAAAATGAGTCACGAGTGTCCTTGTGCATGTAGAGCTCAGACTGTCACAGGCTTTAGCAGAGGACAGATTGAGCCAACTTGGGGAAAAAGCAAAACAAAGAAAAGGACAAAGAGAAACATTCTCTGAGCACTCTCCTCTCCAGCAATTCCTTCTGTTTCACTGGGTTTTAAGGCTGTTTTCCCCATGGGCAGAGTGGAAAAGCCACAATGACTGGAGAACAAAAACCAGAATGCAATTTCTTGTGGTCACAAGAGTAGGAGACTTTCAATTGCTACTGACAGTATGAATATACATTAGTCATTTATACATTCATAGACTTCAGCCACACAGAAGCTGAATGTGCCACACTCATTCAAAATGTATCCTTCAGGCACAGAAATATTCCTTTTTCTTTCTATTTTTTTCCTTTCCTTTTTTTTTTTTTTTTTTGTATCTCTTTTCTAAACANTTTCCTTTTTTTTTTTTTGTTATGTATCTCTATCGTAAACAAATGCAAACAGTAAGATGATGTATTAATTATTATGTGGAAAGCCCATAGCAAACTCAGTTTCAGAGGTGAGCTATTTTACTGTATCATCTCTTGTTGATGATGCTGGTGTTAAAGAATGAATCATTAAAAAAAAAAAAGGACGAGCTAAACAAATCTTGCAGAAATTGCTTCTCATGCTCAGGTATGCACCCACAAACTCTGTGCAGTGCAGAGAAACCTCAGGTAGCTTTCAGTGAACATCTCTCCTTTGACTTCTCAGCTCAGTAAATCAACTTAAAGGGAGCTCCACAGTGCCACAATAGATTTCTCCTGACCTCCAAGCAGTACATTTACAGCCAGCTTGAATAGCCTTTGTATCCCAAACTGCAGACATGAAAGTTGATATAATCCTTGAAAGCTTACCAAAAGCATTGAGACAGATATCTCTAATATTGGATAAGAAAAATAGATACCATAAATCCATTAAAAACACTCTCTTGTTTGGAACCCAATGACTGTAGCAATTGGCTGTGGAATACACACTGAATACAAAACATCTTCTGGTCTTGGCTTCTGGTTTAGCCAAAGAGGTAAAATAGAAAGGAAAAAAAACCCACAATAGCAAATGATTTTAATTCAGGTATTCACGGGGTGGGGGGACTTGAGTGTTCGTAATCTCAGACCTGTTGCATTTAAACAGTGACTCTATCTGCTACTTAATTTAGACATTATTTGAGATATTGCTCACATGTCTGGGCATCTGGGCTGAACAGACCATTGAAAAGTACAGTTGAGAGTTACCACTGAGGGCAGTATTTGCTCTGATGGCACTCGATGGTGCACTGAAACATTTAAGAATTCAACAAAGCGTTCCAGAAAACTCTGGGTAACCCTCCCCAGCCACCTAAGGCACCACAGTTTAAACCAGACATTTCCCCAGACAGTGAAAGATGGGTTTCCTTTCATCTCTTTCTTGGCTAGTGTGACTATTAAGGGTAATCACATCAGGATATTTTTGATTCAGATTTTAAGCATTCTTTCACTAAGCCTTCTCTGAATCCTGTTTTCCAAGTGTGCTCAGTGTTGTACCAGAGCACTTAAAGAAAAAAAAAATCATAAGAGGATTTTTAGAAGAAATGACAACTACAATTCCTCAAACTGATGAGGACCAACCCTGGATCTACTTGTCCTCCATCCACATCACTGTAGAAGTTACAGAGTCTTTTAAAGTAATCACGCATTAAGGAGCTCTCACAGAGAAGGGCTCACAACCTCCTAGTAGCTTTTTACTAGCACAATGGTGTTTAAATAGCACAGTGCTGTCCCCTGAAGAAACTCCCATCTAAACACAGTGAAACCACAAAACTCTCTTTCAGATAACATCAAGAGACTCAGGGTAGAGAAGTCTAATGACAGAGAAATATCTGGTTACTTGGTGTTTATAGCATTTTGCATCTTTCTGTAGGAGAGTGGCACATATATGAATTTTCTAATTGGTTTTCAGTGAAATCATTCCACTGATAATAAACTTAGAGCACTCACAGGAAATTGGGGAGCTAGACTGAATAATAAAAATGCTACTTTGGCTCTTGAGTTTTTTGCACCTGCATTTTGAATGCTTTCTTAGCTCCTACTCATTTTGTAACTACATAATGGTTGAACAACGCCTCACTTACAGCAATTCCCATTTATTTATGTTTGCTCCAAATTGCCCAAAAGATGGATAGACATCATGAAGTAGAGGGCTATTTTCCTTATGAATGGAATGAAAGAACCAAGTGGAAATGAAGTCGCTCTCAATGTTATTTTCCCACTTCTGCTTATAGGCTGTTTTGTGAAATGCGTACCTCAGAGTTTTGAAGCATCTTTGGGTCACTGCTCATTCAGGCTGAACTTCAGTACAGCTTTATGTATACTTTATTACACATGAAATTTAGGAATCATGTTTTTGAGGCATCTTTACTGCCATATTCTTCATTTCTGAAAGGAATTACTAGAGACAGAGAAGAATAAAGCTTGAGATCCAAAAACATAAAGTGATTCATTGAGCGAGCAAGCTTGGGTAGCTCCAGTTCCTCAGCAAATCCATCAAAGCCAGAGCATAAGAAAAAGCAAAACAGTAAAATTGTATAAAAACACCTTGTCTGAGGTCCCAGCCTTCTAACATTTTTCAAGAGCAGTTTAAGAAAAGAAAAGAACACTAAAGGAAAGGGAGAAACTTTGAAACTAGGTAAAGTTTTTATTCTTGTAGTTGAAAAGGAAGCAGTTCCTGGAGGTCAGCTCCATCAAGGAAACTCAATTCACTGTTCAAGCCTGTCTCTTTCAAAGCTGTGATGCACCTCTTAAGAACCTGAAAGAGCCTGCTGCTTCTGCATAAATCACAGTGCAGACAGTTTCTTTCAACACGTTCATTTCTTTACCCGTTTACTGGTGGGGTGGCAGGCTGCTTAATGGCATAAGGCTGTAAGTAAACAAGTAAATAAATAAATATATGCCAAACAACAAAATCTAAGAGTGATTTAAACATGATGCAAGGAGGAAAATCTAGATGATAAATTCTGGTGGCAAAAGGTGGCTTTTTTGAAATATTCAGGGAAATGAACATAAGGCATTCAGTTCTGAGGAACAAAAGGAAAAATGACTGGCAGGAAAACAGCTCCCTTTTGCAATGGTAATGCACTTGTGAACATTTCAGCAACTCCTTTCCCTTCGCTTCTCCCAGTTCTGCTTCTTCCCCAATAGTTATGAATATAAAAATAATATTCTTTAAGAATGGACAAAGCTGCCAAACACCAACCAGTGCACTACAGGAGTGCAACACCTAGCACAGATGGCCAAAGTGAGCTGCCTGGCTGGTGTCACACAGAGGAACTCCCATGTCACAGCTAATTTCCAGAAGATGAAGCAGCACTGGAAAATAAGCCAGGGAACTGGCCTGAGACCATGAAGTTCTGCACTGGGATATTGACATAGCCCTCCTGCTGGAACCGCTGAAACACAGAGAAGAGAGGCTGCAAGCCCAGCAAGATTTCTACTCTGCTTCTTCTCAAAGGGGTCCAGCAGGTCCAGACTGATCCCATGGGCAAATCAAACATCACCACTGAAGTGGCCCCTTGCTTTTTAGGGCAGGGAAGACAGAGGTCCCTTGTGTTGGCCATTTTAGGACCCAGCAAGATGTGGACTGATGACAACTCAGCTTTATACTATTACAGGTTTCCCAGGAAAAGTGAGAAGCTCATGAACTTTCCATGCATAGGGCTATCCAGGCAATGAAGGTTGTTCATGAGTGGGAAAAGGCTAGCTGAGATCCTTGGATTCTTAATCCTTTCCCTCTTATCTCCTTAGCTTTAGAGACTACGAGGAAACTCACCAGAAAATAATTAGCCACTCATATTTCTTAATATTGTCTTGTGCAGAAGGAAGGTGATGCCACATGGAGCAGAAAAATACCTAATAATTTGTTTTGTTAGCCTAGTGGGGTACGGTCAGGGGCTCAAATACCACTTTGAAGTCTGACCCTGCATCTCTTGGGTCCCAGTTTTTCCTAAACAATTGCTCAAGTCAGTGGAAGGCTTTTCACCAGTTACTTTTTATGTGCAGCGCTTTAGAGAGATCCTCAGTATCAGAGGAACTGTGATTAGCAGGAAAGTACACCAAAGCTACAAGTGTAGTGGTACCTCTTTCCCTGACATTGTGCAAAGTATAACACCAAGCCCATTTTAATTCATTTAAAAAGCAGTCTTTTTAAAGGACATATCCTTCATTAAACCCTCAGCACTCCATCTACCAAAGGAAGGTTTTAAACTCTATTTCCTCACATATCAGTGCCAAAAGCCTATCCAGTTCTTCTCTTGAAAGCTAAGGTTTTGCTCTCAGAAGAACAATTTTATGCTGCATACTTAAGCTAATTTTCGAAACCTTTAACAATTAAGTCGGGTTGAGCTGCCTGATGGTGAAATATTTTGCTGTAATCCTAGTTAAGAGGAAGACTTCGTCTTTCCATGCATTTTATTGTCATCTAATTCGAAACAAATTATTTTCATTAGTCAAGAAACCATGGACCCAGTAGGTATTGGTAATACGCAACAACTGTAAAACTGGGTGAAGAGTGGAACTAAGCAAAGCTCTGATGTATTCCTGCTGCTGAGTCTATAAAGTGGGGTTAAAAGCACCTTTTATAGACCAGATTTTTTGCATGGGTTTATTTGTGGTTACGACTTGTGATAAGGCAACACTCTTCAATCAATATTTGACAGCAGCAGCAGGGATGATATTTTCTAACTGAGCTGAACACACTTGTGATGTCATCTGGAGTTTTTCCTTAATTTGCTGTTGCTCCAGCAGGGAATTCTAGTTCTCACAGCTGCTTTACATCAGGTGTTTCAGGTGACCAAGTCCTTTGATGCAACTCCACTGACTCGAACTGTAGTTGCCAAAGGCTCAGTGCATCTGCAGAGCTCAAATTATTCCAGCTCTGAAGAACCATAAATACCTTGTATATCTTTACAGGCCTCAGTTTTCCTGTCCTTGCAATTCTTGAGTTTTTGAGAAGAAGCCTTTCTCCCTCTCTTGCTACAAGCCCATGACTACTTTTCTTTCCATTGGGTGATAGTCAGTGGATAACCGAATAGTAGTTTTAGGCTTTGGGTGGGATAATATCACTGAACTCAGCTGGAATTTTGCTTCTGGCAACTGTATAGCCAGGAGCCTGAATCTTTAACATCATTTGCCCCACAGCAAACAAAAGTGTATTCTTAGCACGGCAGGAACTCAATTGAATTTAACAGATCTCATCCCAAGGGGCAAGAATCCCCTGCATAAATGCTGAAATTCCAGAATACGGTGCCTTGAAAAGATTCTCCACATCTGAATGCCTGCACTGTGTAAGTGCTGATATAGACAGGCAAATTGCAAGATGAGGTTTTGAAAGCTTGTTCATAAAAGAGATCTTACCCTGATGATTACTGAGAATAGAAAATACTTGGGTTAGAATTTCAAAAAGTTTCAAAGAGAAATGAGACAAAAATACAACAATATACAGAAACAATAATAACAAAAAAATTGTAGAGGATGAATCATAGTTGCCTAGTCCTGGTTTGGGTTTGTTTGAAGAGAAATAGGCTTTCTGGGACTGTCAGATGAAGAACATAAAGCAAAAACTCCAGGCAAGTCTTCTAATTTAGAAAAAAATTCAAAGCCAATTGACTAAAAGTAAAGAAGCTGTACATGCCACCGAATGAACGGGTGCTACCACTTGGAAGGAACACAGTCATTAGTTTTACGAGCTGACATTAATTAGCTCTGTTATTTCAATTGGTACTAGTTGAGCTCTAGGCAAACGCGCCTTTCATGTTAGATATGGCATGTATTTCCAGAAGAAAAGTTAATTTAACGCTCTCTCTAGTTAAATACTACGCTAATCATTATTAATGCTGGGCAATTTTGTACCTTAAAACAATACACAACAATCTGAGGAACTGGTTCGAAAAATACCTGTTGTGCGCCCAGTTTGGTAATTCTAATTTAGGATGGTTTGGTGTGCAAGGAGCAGGCTTTCCCCAGGCACATCCTCCCCTTCCCCCAGCTGTGCCTGCTCTCTGCCAATAACAAAGCAGGGCAAAAAAGGGCAAGGTATTTACAGCCTGGGAGGAGAGGAGACACTGGGAACCTGATATGAATCTTTCATCCTGCTGTCCTGATCTATAACCACCTCTTCGGTCTGTCTCTGCAGCACCTCTGGGAGTTACACCAGGATGTCTGGGTCCTGCTCTCAAAGTATGACTGTGACTGCACAACCAGGGCACCACTGCTGCAACGTGCCCACATGCACAAAATGCAACAGGAGGTTTAGCCTCCCTTTCTGCAAAATAAAATAAAATAAAAAAAACCATTCTGCTTGGATATTTTTTTGCAGGGGTGGTGGTGGTAGAAATAAAAAATAAAAAAATAATAAAAAAAAAAATCACTGAGTTGCAGAAGAGCTCTATTGTATTTAACAGAACCTTTGTGACTCCAGTTAATGAATATTTCACATGAGGCCAGAAGTCACCCAAATCGGGACTTGAAACAAAAATCTAGGATGTTGGGAAAAGCAGGCAGAGGAAAAAAATGCAAATTCTGCAACTTTGTCATTAGCTACAGACTCGGAACCTTCGTTTCATTATCTTTAAGTGCCTAGCTGTTTGTGCTGCAGAGAGAATCTGCAATAAAAAATAGAAGCACAGATGTTTTGCTATACCAGCCTAGGCAAAACATCCCCTGAGCGGTAGTTCTGGGCATTATATTTAAAGGGAAAAAGAAAAAAAAAAAAGAGACATATTAGAGAAAATGAAAATTTCAGAAATTAGACTTCACCAGAGGCCTGTGTATGAAGAAGGGTAGGAGCTTAACCCATGAACAGTCAAGAGAAAAGATGTGTGAAAGAAACACAATAGCAAGAATGGAGGGGAAAAGAAAATTTTAAAAGATATTTTCAGTATGGTGCAGGGGAAACTTGGGAAAAGGCATCTTAGCAGTTCTCCCAACATCAATGACCTGAGTTTGATGTGATCCAAGAGAGGAAGGGCAGTATTTCAGATCCATAAAACACACAAGGCAAATTTTAGGACCTTGCACCGCTAGAATAGATGTGGCTCCCTTCAACCCAAAGAAAATTAGCATAATACACTTTAGAAAATATTTTACCAGTGTAATGAAAAAAGAACAATTAACACACATAGAGCATGTAAAATCTTGAGGTGACTTTTCCCCCAGGAAATAGCAGGTCTAGAGGCAATTGCAGCTACTCAGATCAGAAAAAAATCTGGCATTTTATTTGGAGTAGCTGCATATTCCACAGGAACAGTAATGAGAACTTGGATTTTACTATGTCTAATAAAAGAGTCTCAGAACAACATCTTAAGAAGTAATTTAACTCATTTACACACTGGATAAGCAACCATTGTAGCTATAATATCATTACTGTAAAAATTTAACTATGAACTATCAAGGTCCAAAAAGCAGAGAGAAGAAGAGCAATGGCTGTAAAACTCTGCCAGTGTGCAAAATCAACACCAATTTAGACATCAGCCATATAAGCTCTGTCATCCAATTCAGAATGTAGTTCCACAGCTTCAAGTTGTTCTATAAATGTGCATCTTGGCATTCCGATTGAAGGAATAAAAGCATAATTTTACATCACTGGAACCAGGCATCAGTGATACAGTGCAAGAAGTGAATTTCTATTTTGATCTGTGTATGGAGCCAGGGAGAAGAGAAAGTTTGGGTGAACCAGGGCTTTCTCCTCCATCCTTTCTAGTGTTTCTTGTGCCACTGCAATTAGCACTTATTCATATATCCCATCATTTGCTGGTTATAAAACTTATATCAGTAAGCAAAGATATTTTTTTTGAACCCTGTCAATCTTCTATTACTTTCTACACTAGAGATTCAACAGTAAAAACTCTTCACTACTTAGGCTCTGTTTATAAGACAGATTCTAACTCAATCGTTGGGAAATCATGAACCACGCACCCCAAGTACAAGGCTGGATTAAAAATATACTTGTATATTTGTTTGCAGTTTTCTGGGCAGCAGGGCACACGTTTCCAAATTTGCTTCCACCACAGGGATACACAGAAGCCTGCCTTTAAACAACAGCTGAGATTCTCATAAAGAATAAAATATTCCCTAAATATTCATAGGAACGAGGGCTTTGTAGAAGCAGCAATTTCCAAGATCCATGGCAAGACGGAGTTAGCATCAGAAACAAGCAAATGCTTTGAACATTGACCTCTTGCAGAAATAAGAAAAGGTGCATTGAGAGCATGTTCAGGCTACTCAGAGCAAAGCAACACGAAACTTAGTTTGTCTTCTATGTCTGGCTAGATTAAATTCCCCTTTGTGCAGAAGATTAAACTGAAATCTAAGCATCTCTGAACATAACATAAAATAACTTAAATAGCATTATCATTTTTCATTTGCTCTTTGCAGAAAGAAGAATTTGACTATGGGCAAATATAATAAACCCCATAATATATGTTAAAATAAAGTGTTCATTAAAAAATTATTCAGTAGTCTTCAGTAATTTAAGTAAAATAAATAAAGACAATGGGGAGAAATACAGAAGACCTAAAAAATCGGATGGTTAAAGTTTAGTGCTTCCAGCTGCAAAACTGAAGACAGTAAGAACCATAGGTGCTCAGATTCCTTGGAAATTCAAACACCAAAAAGCATGAATCACTTATTTCAGTAATAGAACAGTGAACCAAAGCACATATCAAACATTTAAACAACTCCCCTCTCTCCTAACTCAGCACATAAAGAAGAAAGAATAAAACAGAATGAGAGGAAGGCAGTCCAATACTTTCCAGGAACAGCTGCTTCAATCTCTGATTATTCCATCATGCATGCTTCTTTCCAAAAGCTAGCAGGTAATTACTGAAAAGGATGACATCAGGACACTCCACAGCATCACCTCATGGTTCAGGATACTGAACTGGTCGACTCCTCTTCCTCCCAACCATCTGGTTTGAAGAGCCATGTGCTTTCCTAATCAACGACAACCTATACCCAGGAAATCATTCCCAAGGTTATGACTTATGGCTGTGAAATACCGAGCATGTAAAGGAAATAATCTGCTCTAGGAATTCAAAGTTTGCTGAAGGTTTCTAGGTAGCTGACCCTGGGGAGGAATGGGAGCTGCGATTCTCCAGAGACACAAGGCCGATTAAAATACACACTGCGAGAGGAGGAAACAAAACCTCCACCACAACGACAAAAAATAACCACAACCCAGCAACAACACATGAATCAAATGGAAGAAAATTACTCCTGAGGGCTAGCTACAGAGGTAGTTGGGGAAGAGATTCCAAAACATCTCTGTTGGAGAGTTCGATAATATCAGCATGCAAAATTTAACAGGATACACCAGGAATTAATGATCTGTCCTTGAAAAGACGGGCTTGCTCTGTTGAAGCAGGAGTACTTGAGACAATGTTCTGTTCTCTCAGAACTAGAAATATATTGTGAGAAAAGAAAAGGGGAAAAAAGGGGAAACAAAGCCTCAAACTAGCTCTATAAATTATAGGTCTAAATTTCTTAAGAGTGAGATGAAAGAGCATACATCCTGTGTGGGTCCCCTAGGAACACTGTAGCTTGCTGGGAAAATGCCATTTTTCCCCAGCAGGATTCCCAGGGTCACTTGGATGTTTTTGAAATGCAAGTAGAAGCAAAAAAGTACAATCTTTCTAAGACAGTTAGTGATATCTGATACCTAAGATCAAGACAGAAGAGAACCTTTGAAATACTGGAAGTGACCCACCAGACAATTTATATTTATTTTTATTTTTGGATATTTCAGTGTGACTGATGTATCAAAAATATGGCATAGAAGCTGAAGTTAGAAAGACTAGAGGTACAAAAGCACATAGCCTGGGTAGATAGGTTTAGGCCTTACAAGCAAGTACTCCAAAGCGTTTGCTCCAAATAGGTCATGTTAGGCAGATTTTTTTTCTCCGTGCTAATAAATGTCTATCAATAGTTCTGTCTTCAGAACAGATTAATGCAAACATCTGTTTCCCTGGGGATCCAATCATGATCAACACCAGCAAGAAACCAGCACATCTTCATCACTGTTAACAGCACAAGGTGGAGAGCAGTCCTTAGCAGATGCTCCCTCCAGCCTGTCATTACAAGCGGGGCAGGAACGCAGTCTGATCCCCAGCATCGAGGAAGTAGAAACCCAGACCTGGAAAAATGCTGGAGCAAAACTGAAGGAACTACGCCACTGTGCCTCAGAGCTAACTCATGGTTTTCTCTCTCCTCTGAATCTGAAATTCCTAAAGTTCAGTGCACCTTTCTCCTAACCCAGGAAGTGTTTGCTTAGATAACATGTTTACAGCTACATAATTAGCAAGGGCCTATGAAACTCCAGACTGGATTAACCCATTAACAGCTACATCACCTCCCTGACCCACGACACCGTGTGAGTAAATGGTAAACAGCCAGTCCAGCACAGTTAAACAGGAACAAGGTCATTTTTCTCAAAATCTATTTCTTAATAAAACATTTATTTGGCAAGATCAGACACAGTAACAAGCAGGACTCTGGCAGCTGATATAATATTTATTAGCTTTTATAAATGAATCACAATAAGAAACATTCTGCCCACTAATCTTGCACAAGCCTAATGCTTATGCTACAGACAAGGCTGCAAAATCCAAATCGACGTGTTTGTACATTCGAAGTTTTCTAATCCTGTGTATCTTCTACAGTCTACAACTTTCCTGCTACACATTTAAATATTAAAGGTCACAATGTCTTTAAATCATCCTGGTTATTCCCCGCCTACTACCTTTAAGCCATTCATAGAGACTTCCATAAGGAATTTATACATTCAGTGATCATGGTAAGCATTTACATGGATTTTACTGTCAATTTTAATCCAATACTACTTCACTGTAGCAAAATATGCACATAAATATGAAAACAAACACCAGTGCATGCTTTGTATATTTATACTTTCATGGTCCATGATCTAGCACCACCTTGCATCATGAAAAATATTGCAGAATGCCTGACTATTGGGACACTCCCATGGGAATTTCCTCCTCGATAACGAGGCACGCTGGATTTTAATGCTGATGTCCTGGTAACACTTCGGAAGGAAGTTGTTTGATTTGTCTCCCTGACTTTCCATATGATTTATCTAAACATTAAACACCACATAGTGACATTTAGAACCATTCACATATAATAATCCTGTTAAGGCAGCATCCTCGTGCCAGCAAAAGAAATCAAATATTGGAAAACTCTGGGTTTGCTCATCTACAGAACTCATTCAATGGCTCTTTGCTAAGACCCTGGGGAAGCTGAAGTCCTCAGCCTGTAAAAATATTCTGATGCCTTAAGGACAGCAAAACTGTGGGAAATTTAGATGTGTTGTTAGGTTGTGGGGATTTTGTCTTTGGCTGGGAGGTTGGTTGAAGCTTGCAAATTCTATTCTGTACAATTTTGCTATTACTACCCCAATTTTTGTAGAAAAGAGACTCTAAAATATCTTCCTAAATTACCTCTTTCTTCTTTCATATTGGAAAATTAGCAAAAGGACTGAAACTAATTATCCTCTACCTGCCCATTTATCAAATAGATGAGCAACATTTGAGAGTACAGTTGTCAAACAGACTTCATGATTACCTTAGCTTAATTAAGAAGAGGGAAAGCAATGAATCTTAGGCTGATTAAACAGACATCCTCAGCTTCAAAGCCTTTCGCCTTGGTCCTTGTCTGCAATTGCCCAGCTCAAGAACAGAACTAGAACAGAGATTTGATTAGGACAGGGCTGTGTTTCTAAGCCCAGGGTGGACCAGTGCAATGCAGAGCAGCTACCAGATAACTTGCACGTACCAAATCAAATCCTTGCAAGACATTATTAGCTTTACAGCCCCCAATTGATAATGCATAGCTAGACACACAGGTTTTCCTTACTAGAGAATTTAGAACCTCTTTTTTTTTTTTTTTCTGTCACTTTCAGATACTCTTTCCAGAACTTTTAACAAGACGAAGCTACCAATTCTTTAAATGTAAATATTTCAGCTATTTAAAGTTAGTATAGGAACCTATTCTGAGCATAAGACAAAATTTTAAGAATTAATTAAAAAAAAAGGAAATTCGGCTTTTGTTAAGTTAGAGGGCAACAGTTGGTCAAGCTTGAGTTCATGGCCAAAGTTAAACAAAGACACTCTCTTGTATATACAAGTATTTCTTGATGCAATATTCATTCCAGGTCTGAAAACTGTATTTTCATGTCTGAAATCATTTAGACATGGTTTAATTCAAATGGTTTCCCATTTTGAAAGCACACTTTTATTTATCACCATGAAAACATGAATATACCAGATGGGAAAGGAATACTCTGCTAGTCTTATGAAGCTTCTTGTACATAACCATGCCAATGTTCAAAATCACAGCCTAAAATAACTCCCCTCTGTTCATCACACAGCCTACAGTAGGCAAAGCCTGTCACTCAGCGACAGTTTGAAGAGACTTTCTCCCTTACCTTACTGGAAACCTACCACTGACTTGGCAAACAGCAACTTTTCCAGGAAACCTTATGCACATACTGCTGACAGATCAGCTTCGCATAAATAAACCTTATGAAACCTCTCTTATGTCATCTTTCCCAGAACTGGGTACTTAAAGAACATACGAAAGGCAGCTTAAAGAAAAATATTGACTCTGTACGAGAATTCTGCAGCATAAAAGAAAGAAAATTGTTCTCAATTACATCTTGTGCAGTATGCAGAAACTGTAGCATTGTCTTTAGAAGATAACGTGAAAGAAGTATTGTATTGCAGTTGCTGTGTGTATGCAATTGTGCATGAAAAACTAATAGACAACAATCATCGGGGATGAGCAGCTGTGATGAATTTCAAATGGCTAAATTTTAAGCATTTAAGGCTTCCAGGAGGTTGGTTAAAAGGAGCAAAGCTGAGCAGATATAGCTATAGCAGCCATAAATACCTATAAAATATCCAGCAATGGAAGCTTCTGCTTATTAATCTCATGACTAAAACTACAAGGGAGATCAAAGCAAGACAGAGAAATTACTAGTGCTACAATTAATTCTCTAAAAATCAAAATCATGCCTGGTAATTACAAATTGATTACAAACTGATGTTTCTTAAAGATAGCAGGAATGAAAACAAAGGACAGACAAAAGGTGTGGGCTAGAAATAATGCTGGGCAAGTGGGGGAGGATGATGTGACACCTGGCATGTAAGAAAATAATTTTCATTAGATCAATATTCATTCCATTGACTCCAAAGAGTTCTTGTAGATCTTCTACTTGTGGTGAGGATAGAACACTTCACAACCTTCCTGCTCTCCTATTTTAAAGAACAGCACATCAAGGATATTCTTCCTATCTCTTCAGTCCAGAGATCTCTAGAAAAGGAGAAAGAAGTAGAAATTATACTCTCTTTTGATCTTTCTCTGGGCAGGGAAATCTTGCCTGGGTTTGGGTGACAGACCCTCTTTCAGCATCTCCGGTTGTGCTCATGTGGCTGCGACAGCCAGAGCATGTCCCAGGAATATTAAAGAAGGATCAGTCATTGGAGACCATGCACACAAAGACCCTGAGATACCTAAGATGAGTTTGACCCTATCTTCCCCAATACAAAAGAATAAAAAGGTTCAAATGGGCCTAGGCAAATTCTGGTGTAGGGTTTGGCATGGTAAAAATTACTTGTAATGCAAGAGAACAAACAGAAACTGCTTTTCTAGGCTTTCTGAAAGGCTCGGGTGCTAGTACTGGGGATGATGTCACCAGATTCGAGCATTTAGAGTTATCATGTAGCAAGAATCAGAACCCTTTGATTGACAGCAGGAGAAGTAACCGTATTTGCCAGATACAACCAGACTCCAAGTCTTTATTACCATTTAGCCAAAAACTGTGCCAGGAAGTCTGGCATGGCACCAAAGTATGGCAAGGGTAATTTATGCATAAGTCAATGACATGATGACAAAATGTCTACTGGTGCATGACAGGATGAGAAGGGTTAGATATCTTAACCAATTAATGACATTTTTGGATGTATGTTGTTTAAAGGAGCTGTAGTTAATAACGTGGACTCAAGTTCACAGCAGACAAACCCCAGCAAGATCCCATCCCTGCCTAAGCAGTGGGATGCTAGCACTTCCTTTATTTCCTATTTCATTTCATTAATAATGTCTCATCATCTAATTAAAGGAAACACATTGTTTAGCATCAAGGCTAGTGTATGGACTGCAGGTCTGGGTCTGTGTCAGCCTAGAGAAGAAACGCCTGGAGGAAAATCAGTGCTTTGTAGACTGGCTATTAAAGGATAAAGGCAGAAATGAAAGGCATCAAGATGATAAAGAGCTGAACAATTTGGATGACTTTATTTATAACAGGACTGTCCAAACTTAGAAGGAAATTACAGCATCATGCCAGAGACACAAATCTACACAACAGCTTGAGAAATTAAATGCCCAGGGCCAGACACTTTGCTGAGTGCCTGAAGACTATAAAGGAAAAGGAGCAGAGCCAAGAAAAAAAGCTGTTAATCCTAAGGAGTAAGGCAAGCTAGTCCCATATGATCCATCTTCCAAAACAAAAATAAAGTTAATTCTCACTGCACCACCGAGTGGCTCAGGGTTCAAACACTTCCCAAGCCAAGGAACAGAGCTGTCTTTAGCACCGGGACTGGCAACACACCAGTACAGTCACAAAAGATCTTCGAGGCAGCCCCAGTCACCAACCTGCCTGATCAGTCCTAAACCATAAGGTAAAGCTGGAATAATGTGTGATAAGTACAGACTGAACAAAACAGAGAACAGGCTTTGTAAAGAAGGTTTACAGTTTGCAATCTGTTCTTTCACAGTGTTCTTAAATGGTAAACAAGTGGGAGCCTGTAGCTACATTCAGAATTGATTATTTTAAAATTTATTTCATGTTGGTCAAGACGTTTCACGAGGGATTATTCAGAGAAAATTGAGAAAAAGATAATGAGTTCTGAATTAATAACAACCTAAGAGAGAAAAAAGGCATAATTAATGGCTGCCTTTAAGAAAGAAGATTTCTTGCAAGGAAGTAATTTCAGTGATCAATACTGTCAAATACATCTTTTTCAATTATTGAGCTCAAAAATGGACAACAAGATGATGGAATACGCCCAACAGCCTAAACTTAAGTACATTAAACTAAAGAGAAATTTGTGAGAAATCCAAATTACTTCGGAGCAAAGATGTAAGCGCAATTAAAGGCAGTGGAATGTATAATGAGAATAATGAGCTTTTCAGGCATACTCTGATGTCACAACTTTGGGTGACTTTAAAACGGGACCAATCTACCAGTATCCTGCATGCAATGTGCTGAAAGAGCTGAAAAACAACAACAAGAAGAAAAAACCTGCAGCAAGCCAAGACACACAAAGAATCCAAATAGAAAATAGCAAATCAAATATTCAGAATACAAAACAGGACTCTTTTCCCTCTGCATTGAGTTTAGATGACTTCCATCCCCCAGAAAGAGCTGACTTACACCCAGACATACTTGAGTCTACCAACTATTCCAAGCTGAAAACTGTTTCCCCATCCAACCCCAAAATCCTCCCATGAAGTCTAGACCTAAATAGCTGAGAAAGCATCATTGAAAGCATAAGAACACTCCTGAGAGTGCTTGTTTCTTACTTTGGGAATACTCAGACTGGTAATAGGAGTGAGATCGATAGCACAGCTCACTTGTTTGCATCTCCTGCAAACGCCCACATCCTCAAAATGCATCACTTTGCCCACTTCTGCCATCTAATAGAGTTTCCCAAAGGGAGAAAATATCCTGGAAAAGTAACTGAAATCCTACTTTTCTTTTTAACCTTGTTAATGGGGTCACACATCACAAGAATCTGTAATACATGAGCCTCATATTCATAACTGAAGTCGCTTTTGAACCCTGGCCATCAAGTTCTTCTGTTATTCACCTCTAAATGAAAGATTTTCTTTCTTTTTTTTTTTTTGTTTTTTTTTTGAGGCCTAAGCTAAAACTCCAGAGGAGGAAAAGAAAGGTAATGCAATCTCTCTAAGCCAAAACTGAAGCCTGTTTCTGCGCCTGGAAGGAACATCAGGAATCCTCCTGTTTGCTCTCTCCAAGACTATGATACAGGTAATATTCCAAAAGCCTGAAAGCCTGTAAGTGCATGATTCTGCTGGTGCAAAACACATTTTGATGGAAACTACAGCTGGAATAGCTCGTTTTGGAGCTTAATGATTTCTAACAGGAACCAGAAAAGTTGTTCTAAAAGCAGCAAACTTTGCCAACAGGACACGACTTCCCTGGAGCAAATGTTTCAAAACATCAGCACCAGGTGAACAACACCTGGTAAGAACTGTTTAGTTAAATTCCTCCATCAGATTAGCTCTTCATCTTTCAAAGAGAAATATATTCTGAAGTATAACCAAGCCGTATCCTTTATTATATCCTTGCTGGTTCAAACACTTATGCACATTTGATTTATGGTTCCAAACAACCAAATATTTGGGCTTCCAACTTTTTGAAAATTTAGCTTTTAACCCAAATTTCCTGCAGAAGGTACAAAGCATTGCACTCGAATACTACATTATGCGTTCTTTCTGAATAAAACCCTTTTCATTTGACGGAGGGGAAAAAGAAAGAGACACACTCTCAGCTGAAATAAATTTTATGTGCATCTACTGTCACTGGTGAAGTTGTGACCATTTATACTCAAAATTGCTCCTCATGTAGTGACTGTGTAATGCCTTCTCCCATCTTCTTGACAAATGGCTGCTTTCATTGCTTAAAATCCTTCAGATTTAGATACTAGGACCAAACATCTGCAAATACGATGAAGGCACCGACACTTACCCAGGATATTTTACACTTTTATTACTCTTCTGTGCTATTGAAAACACAACTTTCCCCCTTGCAGTGGTGGCAGTATCAAGTGCTGGCTTCAGAGCACTGACTGTATCTATTAGTCAGTGTTTGCATGCATTGTCTTCTAAACCATTACAGATTAGCTGAGTGTTAGCAAGTTCAAAACTGAACACGCACATTTTTAATCCTTTTATGTGTAGCACATTTATTGGAGAGGCTGCCAATTGCTACTTTGTAACTAACATTCACAGCCACAGTACAAAATCTTATGTGCACTACAGAAAATGGCAATCAAAATTAAATGATGTTGAAATAGTCCAATTCAGTCGTGCAAATTTGAATTTAAAAAGACAACAAACAGAAAATACAGCAGTATTCTCCTTAACTTTTCCATAAACAGTAACCCTCATTTTTCTCTCTCAGAGTCACTGTGTTTAACTCCTATGTGTCGAGCCCAAGAGGAAAAACACCAGCAAAAAAAAAAAAAAAAAAAGCCTCCTCATGTATTGAGGAATACATTCAAAATGGAAATAGGATGGTAAGTGAATAAATTGCAGTGCAATAAAAGTTAATCTGTTTCAGAGAAGACAACTTGCTGCCTAGTAATACTTGCTGCTCAAATCTGAAATCCTGTTCTCTGGTAACACCAACATCATTACTCGGGTTATTCTTTCCCTCATGAATTCATCTGAATGTGGCACAGAGCTGCTGTCTCTATCAGAGGATTGCCTTTCTCACCCAATTCAGAAACATGATAAATAATTAGTTCAATGAGATATTAGTAGCAGACCCAGAAATAAATAGAAGGGTTTTGTCAGGCTGAGAGTAAATGCTACTGAGATAGAGACAAGCAAGTGCCATACAGCATTCATCGCTTGTAAGGTAAATGACTTCTTCTGAATTCACTCAGGCAGAAAATGAACAGCTGCCAATGCTGATCAGAGAGAAGTAAAATGTTGCATCTAGGGATGAAGTGCGGTAGGGTTTTTTTCTCTTGCTTTCCTTTTCTTTAGTTAAAATATCTTTCCACTGTGGAAGGAGAAATTTTGGCTTAGAGGTCAGAAAAAAAAGGTTTCTCAGCACAGCTTGGTTGTTCATGTGGCACTGTCAAAACGTACAGGCTATTAGCAAAGCAGTAACCTCTTTTATCCCATTAAGTCCTCTACATACAGCAGAATGGAGGGGAGGAAAAACACCCTCTCAGTCCTTACAAACTTTCTGACATTTCTGACACTTGCTGAGTCCAACCAGGACCTCCCAGTCACTTCAGGAAAGTCTGTGTCTGCAGGAGAAGAACTCCTCCTGAGGGAGGGCGGAATTCAGACAATGCCTCCTCCCAAGCATTTTGGTACCCAGTTTTACAGGGATAAGTTAATTTCAGTGGCATACCAATCTGGGAAGATTTGCTGTCTTCACAGTGTGACTTCCAGTGCAGACAGAGTTCTTACAATTGTTTATTTGGGGGCAATACAGCAAAGAAAATTGAGTAAAGAATAAAAGCAGAGCGTATTGCACGTCTCATTTTTAACTTAAGCCGTAAGCCCTGTTTTAGTCATTCAAAATATGTTTTTCCACCTCTTTTTGTGGCTTGTATTTTTTTTCTATTATTCCTAAACAATTAGCACTATATCACCTCACAGAAAAAGAATTAATTATTGATCCACTCATGAAGCATTTAAAATTCTTATGAAGTTCCCTTCTGTACCAATGTAATTACTAATTAACATCTTGCTGCTTTTCAGACTTCCAGCAAGTTCAGTGGGGTTATAGTAACAATGGATACAGTCAAAAGAGTAAGTCCTTACCAGTCAATTATTTGCTCTGTCAGGAAAATTCTCACCAAAATGCAAATGTTTTGAACATGCACATCTTGAATACTGATTCTATAACACACAACCAAGTTATCAAGAGTGATGTATTCAGGTCAGAACTGGTAGTGATTTCTGAACCTGTACTTTCCTGGAATTCTAGATGCTTTAAACTTCATGTATATCTTACTGATGACATTTCTATCCAATATGCACTGAACCAGGTTTATTGAAGGTTCAGGGAGTTCAACAAGTTACTTGTAGGAAGGAGCTCTCCTACAGGGGGAATCCGATCAAAGTACTTGCACCACTTGGTTTGGGACACAGGGATGGGAACAATTTTTCTACTCTATGGAAGGTCCTCTTACGAGAATTTTCTTCAAAGATAAAACTATCTTAATTGAAAAATAAAGTGCATTTTTTGTTGTTGTTTTAAGGAGTAATGAGAATCTAATCACATTCCTTCATAAGAGAACTGTTAGCAGAGAGGCAAAGACCAATTTTAAAAAATAATTTCTTTAGCAGAATTCATAAAAATAAGCCCTTCATACTAATCAAAAATAAAACTTTTTTTTTTTTCCTAGTTAAAACAGAATCATTCATTTTACATCCAAAGCATATTTCAGGAGAGATCAAATGGGGAGAGCAATCTGTTTTGAGCCTGTCCTGTCTTAAAAACCCTCTGAGCAAATAACCGAATCAAGAAATTTAAAATTTTAAGTGAGTTACCAAAATTTTTCTTCACACAAAGACAGCAGACTTCAGTGAAGAAATTATAGCAGAACCAATCTAGGCTAAATATGAAACATAATCAGTGGAAAAAACCAAAAAGGAATGCAACCTACCCTTGTTTTTTTACAGATGTTAGCCCTAAGGATTTTACTATACTAGACTTGCACTCTTTTATAGACTTGTACACCATTTATGCAATATTTACACTACATTGTTGTAAAAGCAGACAAAGAAGGTAAAAGAAGACAAAGAAGGTGCTCAGTGTGTCCGAGTGCAGGCTGGTGGCCTGGACTCGACATGTTGTATTTTCACTTTGGGCTCAGCCTTCTGCGAGATGCTGGACACTTGTGGATGTGCTACTGTCTCAGCTTTGTATTGTCCTCCAGTTTGGAGGGTGGGCATAAACTGCCAGCAGTTTGGCTTTCTTCATTCCTAGGGTTCATGAGAAGTTGTCCCCAGCTCATCACCCCCTTCTGGTTTCCACTCCTAACTGCGTTACAAGGATGTAAAGCTTTGGATGGTTTTTCTTTGCTGCTTTGTTTGTCATGGCGGCCAGAATCAGCTGATCAGAGAAAAGCTGGGCAGAACTAGCCCAGGCCTCCTTTAACCTGAACTGTGCCTTGGGGTGTTTGTAACAAAAGCTTTGTAAACTACAGGTATCTTCTGCAGGATGCACACGAACGCCCAAAGTCAGGAAACTCAGAGCCGGAGTTAATGTATTTCAGGGTATGATTTTCAGTTTGGAAACTCAAGATATCAAACCTACAGCCACTGGTATTCAGCAGCTGAGATGATATGAATATCCTCTTATCAGGAAACATACATAATCTTGTAGAATCTTACCATCAGGAGAAACAAAACTCATCACACTTTATCAGGGACACATACTTAGGAGAGGTCAAGCGAATGTATCCCTTCATATACATAAGACTGACAAGAAAACCTGTAGGAGGAATTTATCAATCACTAGCCAAGATTAACCTGGTGTTCTTTTTTACAGCATAATAAACTGTTCCTCTCATGCTCTGATAAAGTTATTTTTACTTCTATTATCCTGAGGTTAAAAGAGACAACCAAGGTTACCACGCCTGCACTTCGGCAGGGTTAGAAAATGGCTTGCTCTTTATTTTCAAGTAACCACATAGAATCTGTTCAAGCTTAAGTTGTTTTCTTACAGAAAATTTATCTCACAGCCTCTATGACTACTTTTTTTAGTATAATGCAAGGGAAACTAAAAATATAACAAAAAACAAAAAGATCTTTTCAACAAGAAACTGATGCTGGAACAGCAAACCATAACAAGGACTCCAGAGATCTGGATGCCTTTCTGTTCGTGCGAAAGCACCTGGAGGAAGCTCTGGCTCAGAGTCAGAGCTTGCTTTCCCACTGAATTTGATGGGATAAGAACTCACTCCTTCCCAACTTCTGGCAAATAATTTTCGTTTACCTTTTCTGTACAATAACAACAGTGTCTCTTCACCTCTGAGACTGAAGCCTTTTTCCTTTGAGGTCACACAAAAGACGTGACAAAGAGAGGTGACATTAAAATATAGGTGGGCTGTGCTTTTAAGAGTCATCTTATTGCTGGATGAGCAGAGCCCAGAATACGACTCCTTGGGCTACAACCTTTTTAAAAGGGGTGCAGTGAACAACTTCAATGCTGAGCCAATTGATTTTATGCGACTTCCAGGTAGGTCTTGTATATTATGGTTTTGATCTGCAGTCAATTATCCACTGTAATAGCATTAAATTTCAATGTAATTAAATTATTTTACTAGAAAATGTTCATAATAGCATTAAAATACAGTCTATTTAAGTCAATATGGCACCACATAATCTATAAATTAGTCATAAGCGCTATCCACAGGTGCAAAAATGATGAAAATTAATGCAGACTAATGCAATAAAAAGTATATGGATATTAACAACAATGCAGGCTGTTTGCAACGGAATGACAATAAACTAATTCCTTACATCAAAATTAGTTCACTTGGCTACCGTGGGTTGGAAATTAAAACAATGTCTTGGGCAAAAGTTCACTCAATAGTTATTTCAGTTTCAATCTCATCAAAAAGATCTGTACAGTTCTCCAAATTTTTCTATCAAACTACAAAAATAAGACAAGCTATTTCCCATTAATAAACTACAGATAAATCCTGTTCTTAAAGGAGTCAGTAGGAGATTATCCATTTAATTCAACATGAGAATGTGTTTCTAAAAAAAGTGATTGAAGTCCTTGCACAAATTTCTTGTTCTTTCATTGCACCACAGTGAAACAGAAGAAACTATCTGTATATTAATATTTTTGTTTTGCCTTGAAATGTTGTACATATTATTATTATTACTTAATAATGACCTGCTAGATTTAAACGTATGCCTTTGAGCCAGACTGGGCATTTGAGATATCTGCCTGGGTCTGGCAGATTTGACATTGGATCCAGGGACATCTGCAACCTGCTGGAGCTGCAGATGGAGGCCCAGGCAGGACAGTCCAGGATGGAGTACACCTGGTATTAGATCCCTATATTTACATGCTGAATCTCTCCATGTGTCCAAAAACCCCTTTCCTAGAATAAGGCATAGCAAACAGCAATTTGCAGTTTCCTAAACCAGTTGAGATATCAATTTGAGGACTGGTGAGTTTCAAATTAATGAAAAAGCAGTCTGTCACCCAGATCTGTTATTAGACCTCAAAGAGTGACAGGTGAGGTTTATGATATGCTGTGATTTTATAAACAAGCCAGGCATGCCATCCCTTTGCTTGCAATGCCACTGGGAACCTAGTGTTACCAACTAGCTGCTACCAACTGATCAGTGCCGTCACAACAGGCAGCAGGCACAGGTCTAGGCTCCAGCTCAGTCTCAAGCTCAACACCACCTGGAATCCTCTCCCACTTATCATAAAAAAGTTGAAGTTTGTTGAGCACTTGGGCCTCGCCCAACACCAAACTCCATGGCAACGTCTATCACAGTTATCAGGGCTATTCTGATGAAGTGAGAGCAAGCAGCTGCTCAAGAAAGAACACCTGTCATCACAAGCAGTGCTCAATCCGAGCTCTTCAGGAGCACCAAACCACACCATTGAACCAAGTCTTGGCTGCAGAAGGGTGGTCAGTGAGCTCATACAGACCTGAGAAGGCCACCGCACCAATGATTCAGTCTGCCCAGTCTACACCCAGATTAAGCCAAACACGAGATTATTTAGTAAGAATTTAAGTTCTTACACCCTTCACAATCTGTTCTCAAAGAATTTATGCAGATTGCTGTGTTTTGTTCACGATGTTGCAGAACGTATCCCTGGAATGCCGCACGCTCTGTATTCAAGCGAGCACCTTGATCAATCCCCATCGCATTTTCTAACCTTCAGCATCTTTCTTTACTGACAAATAAAGTTATCAAGCTGCACAGAAGACAACAAATTTCCCTTCCTCCCCCTGCAGAAATTTCATATAACAAAATCAGCTTGTTTTCCTCATTGCTTTATAAGGACTTGAAACAGATGATGTCAGCCTTGAAAATTTCCTGAGGTTTCTACACAGTTTGACATTTGCCTGTCAATATGAAGAAAGATTATACACAAGTAAGAGTTATTTGTTCTAAACAGTTCTTCAAAATACACACTTACTGACTCTCACAGCAATCTGTCTGCTGCATGTAAGCCTAGCATTTTCCAACACGCTCACAAAATCTGCATTGTGAGCCCTCATTAATTCAAGGAGATGGAAATTATAATTGTTATTCTTCCCACTATGCATAGAAATTAAAATTCTGACTTGAGAAAGCACCTAAGCAGTTACCAAGTGTTGAACAAGTGCTGTGGTTCCTGTGAAAGGTAACAGGTAGAATTCATTTCCTGGTAAAGATAAATAACACTTCAGCAGCAGCCGCCTCTTGATCGCTTTTCCCTGGGGTTTTGAGTTATTGATTTGTAACAAAAGCATCCCTACCAGAAATGTCCACCGAGAGCTCTGCATCCTAATTGCCAGAGGTCATTCCCCCTTCCATGGAAGCATAGAGAGGAAAAGATCATTAATCAGCTCCCAGCAGCTCATTCCTAACTGGGAGTGAGTTGCCTCACCTATTCCTGCATTCAGTTCTACAGCTGATGAACTTCTTCAAGCCTTGCAGAACAGGTGTGTCCAACAGGTATTTAGGTGATTTATCCATTGCCCCATCCCATCCCACATATGGAAGATCCCAGCTACTTCCTTTCTGTTCATTCTGTGGAGGTACAACCAGCTGCACCGCTCTCTGCACCACAGGGAGGTTACTCAGCCAGGATAGATACCTTCCCCATCCCTACCAGGAGATGCAGGATCCCTCTTTCCCTGCAACCATCCCAAAGTAGTCCCCAGATGGTAGCTAATGATTTTTTGCAATGTAAATCAAAAGACATTTCCCTAGATTATCACTTACAAAGCAATACCCAGTAAATATTTTTCTTTTTTAAGGAATACAGCACTAATTATAATTTTTACAGTATTTTCAAAGAAATATCTTCAATTGAAGTCCTTTTGTGTGCTTTCCAGTGCTTTCCAATTTTAGATCCTCTACTATGTCTACACTTTATTTTTTTAATGGTAAGTGGCTCATCTTTTGCATGACGTCACAAGTAGGAACTTTAGGAAATACTCCAAATAATAAGGTCTTTAAAAAGTTACAGCTTTTAACTGAAACGTAGTTGATTCCAAAAACATTTCCCTTCCTGAGGAAGATAAGGATTTACTAAAGTCCAGAGCAACACACGAAGTTCACTTCTCCTTCAGGCTAACAGGTTCCATGAAATCAAATTAGTGATGTTTCTTCCTGTACTTTGTTACTATTTACAATTTTTCCCTCAACAAAATGAATCATGATCTCCATCACTTATCCTTATTTAAATTTTCCTTTTCCTCTAAAAAATATCAATTAAAATAAATATATTTTTACATTACAATTCTCATTTCAGCTTTCCACTCTCCT
Organism: Cnemophilus loriae; assembly: GCA_013397755.1. Taxonomy (NCBI): domain Eukaryota; kingdom Metazoa; phylum Chordata; class Aves; order Passeriformes; family Corvidae; genus Cnemophilus; species Cnemophilus loriae. Next base: position 1,157,679 of record VZTF01001119.1, read on the forward strand.
TCCGGCTTTTTCCACATCACACAGAAGCTCACCCAAATTTTCTATTTGGTCTGAACAAATAAGACTATTTTTAAGCAAACACTGCACAAGTCCTTTTCAACCTCTTCCACTGTAGCCTGAATGTGTTGAAAAATTTCTGCTAGCTTTTTTATTTTTTTCTAAATCAAAGGTAAGATATGCACATATTTTGTTCATGCACTTCATTATAAAGATGATAGTGAGGAAATTAATTAGAAACATATGAGTAACCCTAATTTTTTTCCCCTCCTCACTCAGATTTCCCTTCTGTGAATTTGTCACAAGGTAACTCGAGGCCTCATCCCTTAACAAAGAAATACTGAGATAGTGCCTTAGGTTCATAAAGAAATGTTTACATAAGAAACAGATAATTAAGTTCTTCTGAAAAAAGGAAAAGCTGTAAAATTCTGATAAGGGGCTAAAAATGCAACTTTTTCCAGTTTGCTCAGCACATTTATTAATGATATTTTCAGTTCTTGTGATCCTGCCAACAGCAAAACCTGGACATCACAATGAAGGCTCACAGGTATTTTGTCTCAGACCAACCTTAAATATCTGTTTTTCACATATTCTCAGCTTCATCTTAGAATGGATTCCAGTTCAGAGGAATAAAAGTTAAGTTGACAAACATCAAATGTAAGAAAGCAGATAATTTTTTTTAATTAACTGTGTTCTGCAGGAGTGAGTAATCAGCTCAGTGCATTACACCCCTGTTTCTGCTCCATGACTGAACACGTGGCCAGATCCTGAACTTGTGACCATCTGCTGATCAAAACTAGCGACCCCCAGTTCTGCAGTCCCCTCTGAAGAGCTGGGCAACCACTCAGGTCCTTGGGGATATAGCATGGGGCCAAAATCCCATGGGACTGACACACCAGCATGAAGATGATGTAGAGTACAACCCTGCCCACTTCAGAGCAGGACTGAGAGCTGTGCTCTGTAACACGTCAGAGAAGGGAGTGTGTGTGCATGCAGACCGGCTGGTTCATTATTAGAATTATTAAATGATAAGGGCTTAAATGGATTATCCACCATCTCCTGCTGACTTCTCCAGTTCACAGCTCCTCATTAAAGTGTAAGTCAACTTCTATCAAGTCATCGAGACACCTCTGCTGTCTAGAAATACTGGAAGGTCAAGGCTATGTCTCATAGGACATCAGATATTATTTTAGTCTATTAATTGTCCCATTATGAGGATAAGTACAATCTTGTAGTCAGCGACAAGGAAGTGTTTATACAAAATAGTACACAGAGGACTGAACTCTCTATTATATATATAAGCCTGTGGGCCCGATGAGATGCATCCCAGAGTCCTGAGGCGATTGCTTGATGTAGTTGGAACTATATGATCTTTTAAGGTCCTTTCCAAACCAAAGCATTCTGTGACTCCGTTGCTCTGCACTTGCTATAGCCACATACACAGGGCAGTGCTAAGCCAACAGCTCTGCTCTGGTTCTTTTTTAAACTATTAGATAGCATTCTTTGCTAGTGAAAATAACGACACAAAATGCAATCAGCGAAACCCAGTGCCACCAGTGAATACAGAATTAATTCCCTGGATATTAGAGACCTGGGCATAAAACCCAGAAAACACCTGGCCTACTTTTCCTTGCACTAAGGATGTTTTTCTCTTCCTTCCCATCTCCTCTGGCATTTACATCTGTGTTTAGGGCACACTATAGGGAAGAAAACTATCATGTAAGATCTGGTGGAACGATGGGGTGATAAAGATTGGATGAGATGTGAGTGTGACATGCACAATGGGTAAGTCCTGGAAGAGTGAGCACACAGAGTCAGCTGCCATAGCTTCCAGCTGCTCACCTGGCTGACAACTCCCAACCGTGTCCAACTACCAGAGACCATGAAAACTTGGAAAAGGGCAGACAACAGGAACACTGTATCAGATCCCCAAGCAAGGACAAACATAACCGTGTTTTTAACTGTCTTCTATAAAGGTTTTCATATGGATAAAAAACAAATTAGCCCCCAAATGTCAATGTCTTCAGTACAAAAGGAAAACCAACACATAATACCTGTCTACCAGATAATGCTGTGTGGTCTCTCTACACAGAGACCCACACAGATTTCTATCAGAGATTTCATATGCCATTCGTGAACCATTAGGATACTTCCACGTAGCAAAATGATGGGATAAAAACAACCAAATGAAGTCCTTCTACAAGACAGATAAAGCACATATCATCTACAGACAAAATGAGGCTCTAAAAATCATTTTCAGGGCTATGCATATCTCTGAAGAGGCATAAAGGGCACAGCTCCAAGGCCATAGGGAAAGAAGGCACTGCAGTCATATGGCAACCTCTGCCGAGTCCAGCAGCCATGTGCTGCTCATTGGAGTGAATCCAGCAGCACACCTGATAATGTATACATGCTGATAAACTGACAGAAGGGATTTGATATGTTTTACAACGCTGCATAACTTAGAGCTGTATCCAGAAGCACCTTCCAAAGCAATGACTTTAGACAGGCATCCCACTCGGCTGTACCCGAGCCAGGAGCAGCTTGGATTCACAGCAGCTCAGCCTGTTCAGTCTGCTCCTCCCGACGGCGGCTCTCGGAGCAGAGAGATCCCACTCCATATCCCAGCCTTCGGAGGGGCTGGAGCTCCCAGGCAAAGGCGTGATGGATTTTGATGGAGCCAACGTGTGTGTGCCTGCACACAATGTCGTGGCACGCGCTCAGGGTGGACAATAGGGCTAAGGATCCTCCCTCACGCCAGTGATGGAAACCTAACTGCAGAGCCCCTGGAGGGTGTCCAAATCAGAGGCAGAGAAAGGATTTCAGGAAAGAAATTTCAGCTACAGCAGGACAGATTAGTGGACATTCACACGTGCCTTTTTCTTAAGTGAGGCAAAGCCTGCTTTTCCAGGAAAAGAAAACCAACGAAACAGTCCTCATACTGCTGAAAACAGCATTTGTGCCTAATGAGATGTAAGGCAGAATGGATTGCTCCCACTCTCCCATGCTCTGTTTCATCTCCATAAACACGGCCAAAGTTAGTAACCCATGAAGGTAAATACCACCACCACCAAGGTGCCTGTGAAGAGCCATGATATCCAAACACAGAGCTCCGTGTGAAACATATCTATCCAACTAAGCATGAAATTCTGGCACTGCTGAAGGCAGTGGGAATTCTGCCAATAATTTTGAACAAGGAAGGATTTTATCCTCATCTTTTAATTATAAAGAAGTCCTTTGTGAAATACAAAAGAAGGTAAAGTTTTTACCTTGTTTATATAACGCTTTATTACTAAATATCATAAAGCTTGCTCCAAACTAAATTATGCAAAATTTTAGAAGTTACAATTTCCAGCTGCAAAGTGATCCCTTAAAGAGATATCTACATGAATAAAAATTTTAAATGGTGATCAGAACTCCTATTACTTTTATCATTAGAATTATTGCTACAGGGTTGAACATTTCCTAAGACGATCTGCTTCTCAGATGACAACAGACTAAGAGTTGCCAACAGAAGCATAGATGTTAATTACAAACATTTATTATACTATCAGGGTTTACATTTAGCAGCTGTCAACATTACTGACAACTGTAACAGAAATCAGAAAAAACAGAATTTTTACTTGCCAGAAGGGCAGCTGGTGCTTGATTTTCCTGCTATTGATGTTTGTTGATTATTTACTTTCAAAGCATGTTAAAAACAAGTCTTTCACCAAGATTTACTTAAGAACATTCTTTACCTAGTAAAGAAGAACTTATTAGCAGGCAACTACTCAAAAATAAATATTTTAAAGACTGTGCTTCGAACTCTGGTGCAATCCATTGCTTTTCAGCTTTGGTGAAGCTAGATTGCGGAGATATCAAAATTTAATGGGCTATCTTTTTTGCAGTACTCAAAACTAGCTTTCAAAAAAGAAAAAAAAAAATTCAGAGCTCAATAATTTCTTAACCTAAATATTATCAGGAATAACAAGCTCAAATGCTTCAATCTAAAAATATGGTAACAAAATGATGCTGCCATAGTAGTGTCAGCATTTTCTTTTAAAAATTATGCTTACATGGACTTGTAAGTTGAGATATGGCTAAACTAATAAGCTTTACCCTGAACAGAGCCACAGCAGTTGTCAAGACTTCTTCCTAACTTTACATCTCAATGAAGTGAAAGGGATGGACCAATCCAGAGGAGCAATACTATTTCAGTGGATTAAAGATGTTCTCCATTTATTTATCTGATTCAGCAGTGTGTCTACAAGTGCAGTGGAAGATACCAAGGCCACATCCAAATCAAAGGTCAGGGCCACTAAACAATCTTCCAGGCTGCAGTGTCTGGCTTGCTGAGAGATGCTTAGCCTAGAAAAGTCTGATACAGAAGGACAATCTACGAATCACTTCAAGTTACAGGTTCCAGGATCTGCTATAAAAGTTGAGAGCTACTGATTTACTTTAACACTTTGAAGATGTCTCGTTCTCTGATAGCTGAAGAAAGACAAACAAACAACACCAGCCAACCAAATAAAAAAGGTGCTCTACATCAGTGATGGGTTTTCCCAGAATGGAGGGAGGGGATGTCCTCTCCTGGGCATGTCTGACAGCTTCACATGTCAGCAGAACGGCTGAGCGTGGGAACACATTTACGCAACACAATCTCAAAAGATGCTCCAGTCTTTTTATTTTCTTTTGACATCTTTTCTTTTTTTTTTCATATTATAAACTTACTATTATTTAAAACTTTGCAAACATAATCCTTTATGAAGCAAAATGAGTCTTACAGCGTCTTCTAAGACTTAGTGTCCTAATCCTTAAATCATAGCCTTTAATATTGTGATTATGCATTTGCTAAATACATAGAGCCTGAAGAGATTTTCTGCTTTACATATCTTTTCCCAGATGTGCTATTTATCTTAACCATTTTTTCTTCCCTTTCCTTGTGCAATACATTTTTACTATACTTCTGATATTTCTCTACAGTTTTCTTGCACAACATACCAATGAACCAAAGAATAAGATACAGAGCTGACATGCATTATAGAATGATAGTGTGCCTGCATTATGGTGGGCCAGAAGGACTTGCCATCCTGAATTGCAGTTGTTTCCTATTGGCATGAAGGCATCCTGGATGTTAGGACTGCAGAATCCCAAACTTTCTTGCCATCATTTGTCTACAGTAGAATCTGATGGGTGCACGTGCTGTTTTCTCAGAGTATGTCAGGCAATGGCACATGGTGTCTTAAACACGCTTATTTTATTCCTTGTGAATGAACAATTTAGTTCTGACTTTATCACAAGACCCTTACATAGTTTCCAGAAACTGTGTTGTCTGGAAGGACAATAATTAGAAGAAGCGAGTGGAATTTGTGATTGCTTTTCTCACACTTGTTATTTGCCAGATTCCTGAAGGCCACGAAGCAAATTCAATATTTGTCATTTGGAAACATGCCAGCGTTACTCGTGTTTAATCTTGGACGTTTACTAGCCTTGACAGACATACTTGGAAGCAGAAACAGTTTAAAGGAGCTCAGATTTCCTAAGCATGCCTTTTGTCTTCGAGCTTCATTACAGCAAATGAATCAAGATTTCCAAAAGCAACCAGACCCTCATGCATAGAAGCAAAACCAAGCTGCCACCTGAAAACCCTCTCACGCATCACACCTTTGTGCCAGAGAAATCTACTCAATGGAAACAGTTTGATTGTCAGGATAGTTTCTTGAGACAAAAATAAATACTACTGAAATAGCTAAATGATAGCAAGATAGGGAGAAATCTTGGGTTAAATTAAATTTTGGACCAAGTTCTTAGAATATTTGGAAATTATATGTTTCTTCAATGCCTTTTTATTTCAGTAAGCAAACGACTAAAAGGCTGAAGAACATAGGTCCAATGGAAGCAATCGGAGTTATTAAAAGGCTTGATTTTTCCACAGATTCCCCTCTCTGCCATTTTCACTTCCTACAATCTTGGAAGTTAATCAGCTGATATTTGGACCGTGCTTTTTAACTAACAATTCTTTAGGTAATTTGTAATCTCTTGCAATGATTTCTTTAGGCATCAGAAACTGAGCAGCTTTGCATGCAAATGGAAATTCACTACCTCCACCCTGTGCAAAATCCTGTGCAAAAGCCCTTGCTCCTCATTGGTCTCACTTGAAGGTAGGAAACCATAAAAGCAAACCCAGCAGCAAAAGGAAAATCTCCCAGCTGTTCAGTTCACAGAACATTCTTAGCTGTTTGATGTTAATCAGTAACTTCCTAAGGTGGTGATGCACTTCACAGTACACAGAAATTTTTGTGTATCAACAATAACATACAAAATACAAACCTGACTCAAGAATTCACAGAATTTCTTTCTATTCAATTCTGGCAAAACACCTTGCAGCCTAAAAGTTCTTTTAAACTTTATGGCAAAAGGAACACTGCATTCAGCACTTCAGTTGCACATAATAGCACATTACTTATTAAACTATAAATATATTATTACAACTATTAGTTATAAAAGAGAATTTTCTTGCATGGAAAGTCTGAAATTGCTCCCTTGTTAGCAACTAACGTGTCAAAGTTCATGAAGTATGAAACATTACCAAAAATACTGAACGTGGCACTTTCAGTGTAACTATTAAAATGCTTCCATTGACATATAATTTCATTTTTAGTTCACTATCTTAAAAGTACTCAAATTGCACAAGAATCTGCAGATATATTCAGAGTGCACTGCACAGTAATGAGGACAGGATTTCTTGCCTGCTCTAAACTACTGTCAAATGATATTTCATTTTGCAAGCAGTGTCAGATCACTTTACTTTCCAATACTTTGCTGTATTTCATGTAAAAATATGAGAAAAGTAGTCCAAGTTGTTTTTCCTGCCTCAGATGTGAGCTAAGTTGTGCTTCTACCACATATCTGTTCAGAGTTCCCAAAAACACAGAAAAAACAGACTAAATCTCTCCCCAGAAAGACAGTGATACAATTCACTAATCAAGCAAATTACATGGAATAGGAAAAAAAGTGGATGCTCAGTTACTGATGGCAGACTGAGGCCATAAAAATACAATAAAACATCTCTGTTTATTACCTTTTTATGGGAGTGTTTTGACTTTGGATTTCAGTATCCAACAGAAAAACAGATCCATTATAGAACTGCAATTAGCATGTGCGTCTTTTGCCTAAATCCTGCCTGCTCCTCAAGAAGCTCTGCAGACATTTCCCAGCGTGTCTCTGCTTTAATCAAAGCATGTCAGCCAAGAAGAAGAGAGGCCAAGCAGGAGCTAAAAGCCCTGCTTGTCCCAAGAGTTTCTCTGTGTGTGTTCCCTGCTCAGGAGGTCAGAGATGGAATTGGACGAGGGACACTCATCACGATTTGACTTCTGTTGAATTATGGGCTTTTTTCTGCACTGTTGTCCTGAATAACCTGCTCCAGTCCTTCCCAAGAGCCAAGCTTCCTCCACACTTTGTCTCCCTGATTCCTGACAGCAGTATTGCAGATCACACAGCACTCACTCCACTACATTCCCTGACTTTTTGGACATATTTCCTTCTTAAAATAAACCAGCTCCTCCTGTTGCAGTGAAGCAGAAAGATGACCACAGAAGGATGCATCATGCCAATATTTTGAAGCTTTCATGAACTACATCATTAAATGATGACAGTAATTTGCTCAGCACAGCTCCCTTCCACTGCACATCTTGGATGCATTTTGTCTGTAAGCTAAAGTAGGTTGTGTTTGTTGACTCACTGTGGATTCAGCTCTTCCCCACATGCTGTACATCTGCTGCACATGCCTGCACAGCCTCCACCCTTCAACACCCACAGCACACTGACATACTGAGTAACTACATGTGAAAGATTTCTGCTGAACTTGGGCATTAAAAAAAATCCCAACCTGATTATTATTTTCCACCTCCAAAACAAATCTGCAAGATTTGTTATTTAATACAAGCCAGATTTTTCATTTCAACATTGTTTTTGCTACTCTACCTCTCCTAAGAAAGTCAGATCAAATGACACTCTTTCAAGTAAATTTTCAGTTTTCTTCACTATTTTTTTTCTTTATTGAATGCTTTTAATACACCCTGGCCCTAATCCTACAATTTGCTTAACTTCTCAGCTGCTAATTTCTATGTGCAACTAAAACCTGTCAGTAATTGGCACGTAGCACTTCATTCATATGAAGAAAATCTGTCAAACATTTTTGTTATAATGTAACATGAAAGGCAAAATAAGAGTCTCTGAAGTTCCATAGACTGAAGCATCCCTCTGTGCTGGGAAACTCAGCATTTTCTGAGAAATATTGCAAAAGAAGAAGCAAATGGAAGGGATAATTTCTACCCTTTAGAGGACACCATGGGTGAAACAATTGTGAACATAAGCTCAGGCGGGGCATAACTTCTCTAATTATTTTCTTTTCGAAGACGCTGGACAGGACTTGATTTTAGAGAGGCAAAAAAGTAAGCTTATTTCTGTGTTTTGTTATGTAGGTTTTGTGTAATACCAAGCAAGATGTGATTATCCACATGAAATTCAGAATGATGATCCTTCCCTTTCTCCCACATTTATTGTCCCTTAGCTGTTTAGACTGCAAACTGCTGTAGGCCTCTCTCTTGACATTACAACAAAAGGAATAGTAACATAGTCACGAGTATTAAAATTAGCGAGCATCTTAAAATCAAAATAAAAAAAATATTGTGAACAGATGAATATAAACCTATATGTCCACATATATCCACAGCAGAAAACAAAACCTAATTCTTGAATTAGTGCATAAGCATACTACCTGTCAGAGTTTCGGCTAGATTTTACAATGAAGTATCTCGCTCAGGACTGCATATATTTTCTTCCCCATACATAATTAAAGTTATTCCTATTTTACATCCCATAAATATTCACTCATGCAAGAGGGAAAACAGAACACTTCTTCCCAAGATGCTGACAGGACCAAGCAGAACCTCATAAGGGATCCCTTCAAAGATCATCTTCTCATGGCCAGAGAAACAAATTTAAATGGTCTTATGTGAGCCTACTGTTAGCAATTGCACTCCTGAATTATGCATGATTCTTGACTGCTCATAATAGGAACAAACTACAGAGTTTCATTAGTACATTTCAATTACTGTAGCCATTCTTACTCCTTGTTTGTTACAGTTAATTTTCATTTTTAGAACATTCTTGCACATTTGCTATCAGCAGTGATGCCATGGTCAGAAAAAGGCTTATTAGAATCCTTATGCATTCTCTCTGTGCTGCCCCAAAGTGTACAAACATAACTATAAATTCTAGAAAATTCTGCAACTTGATTTCACATACCACTGGTCTTCTGGTGCCTGTAGGAATAATTTTTGCCTAAACAAGAGTTTGAATTTAATCCAGTATCTGAAACTTGTGAAAAATTAATGTCACTTGATCTTTGTAGGAGTTAGACACACACACATTACCACAGTACCTGCAAAATATAGCAAGACATATGTTAACTATAGCCTCATTTTGACCACCTGTCAAAAATCTTAACACAAAATATGCCAGAAACTAAGTTACCACTGGTCAAAAAGAAAAAATAATTATACAACAGCATTTGCCTTATGCTGATACAAGTATTTTGGAGATTCAGCCTTTCTTTAGTTAGAGTCGTGTTAGTGAAGGGAATAAAGCTGAATTCTTTTGTGGAGTCAATACAGCTATGCTAATGAAGGAACATTTCTTCCTCCACCCATCTTCCAAAACCAGGAAAGGACTTGATCCTCTCGTCTTTGGGTTAATCATTGCCGAAGTTAGTTTCTGCCCTAGAAAACTATAGGACACCATTTCTGAAAGGCAGGTGTCCTGCCTGTCCAGGTGACTGACAGCTAAGGGCACATGGAGCCTCTGGAGGGCCTGGGTACAGCTACTGACCCCACATCAGGGCTCCTCTACTGAAGCAAATCTGCCTCGTGTTCCCACTGTGGCCGAGACGGGAGCCAAACCACGATGTCTAAGCATTCCTGAACTGGGTGTCTTTGGGACAAAGCCACGTGAGCTTCAGGAGTGCTCTGGCCACCAGTGGACATTCAGTAGTTCCCTGAACCAGACTAATGGCAGCCTGAAGAAAAATCTGCTGAAATACATGCAGTGTTGGTTCAGGTCTCCTGCACCACCCCTTCCTCTCTACAGACCTGTCCTTCCCGAGCTGCAATTCTTGTTAATTCAGGTGTAGTCGACACGTAAACGGGGACTGTACATAAAGATTGAGCACAGCTCCACACCAGCCAAATTCCCACTGGTTTGCACTCCATGAGGAGCGCAAATCTGCAGTTTAAATCAAACCTGCCCTGCCTCTACCACTCAAATTTGGACAAGATCATGTATCTGGGAGTTAGGGATTTCCCACTAAATTTGCCAGAGCGGGTGACCTTGCAGAGGCAGAGGTGACTCAGACGCTGTTGGGTCTCACCACTGCATACATCACACAACACGCTGCCTCCTGCAATCCAACACCAGCTTCGGCTGAGCTGATTTTCGATTCCACACCATTTCCTCCTGAGGTTTTCCATCAATAGATAAAGAGACATGCTGCTACCACAGCTGCTCTGCACCTACCTAACCCCTACTTAGCTTACAGGCACACACAGCCTCCCACCCCCAAAACCCACACCGCTGGCAGAGTGACACTGATAGAACAGAGATACCATCAGTGTCCAAGAGTTGTCTGTTTGCATGTTAATGGTTTGAATTCTCTTAGCACCACCGTCGTAAATCTCCATTTCAAACGCTGAGCCATACAAATTTAGAACTGCAATAAAACATTTAACTTCCCAGATTATAAAAATAGCTCAGGTTTTAAAGCTGTCAGAGAAGTAAGAACTAAAGCATGAATTAGTGGGTGCAGAGAAAGAAATATCCATGTTCAGTGAAGACACTTGCAGATCCTGATCAACATAAAAGTTGAGTAATTAGGTAAAGCAGTAAAAATTCTGAAAGCAGCCCGAAATGCCACTAATTTGACAATGAGAGTGTACATAAGCAATATGGGACAATTTGGATTATCTCTCTGGGTAAGATGTGAGGAAAGCTTGAGCCTGTCTGCCCTGTGCTGTCAGACAGGACAAACATCTGCTCCCTCCCCAGCCCCGACCAGACACAGCACCCTCCAAACAAGCAAAACTGCAGGTGTTGACAAAACCTGGGAATCCCCAAGATAAATTTTGACTTCAGCAAGCCAGCACAGAAAACTAATGGAGAAAATTCTAGAACAACTTGCATTTCAGTTCCCTTCCTTCTGCTTGGCTTACCAAAAAGCATTAGAAACATCACATCTGAAAGAGCATCCACACTTTAGCAAAGGAGGGAGAGCCATGTCGAGTTCTGTTCCAAACCGAGCTATTTTAGATCAGTTTGTTGGCCATTTATGCTTTCATTTCAACTTCAGGCCAAGTAGAAATGCATCTAGCATGAAAATAAATATAATCTCACATACACAGGTTCCAGACCTTAAAATATCAGCTTTAAGTTCCCTAGTGCCTCATTCAGGTAAATTTGAAGAACACCAGTGTTTCAATCCAGGTTCAAATCACCAGGAACACTAAAGTTTTCAAATCCATCATTAAAAAAAATCTCACTTTTACTGAACATAAGGTGTAACCCAAATAGAGATGGACAAAATCCAGTTGTATTAATTAATCACTTAGCCAGTAAGGCACACAGCTATAGAGGTCCTCCAACTCTGGCCAGATCATCACCCACTTCTGCCTTCACTAGAATTTATGTCCTTCTTTGCCTTCTACTCTCTCCCAGCAGCTTTTCCACTGTACTCCATAAGAAAACCAAGCATAAGACCCCTTCATTTTTCTAAAAAAAACCTCCGAGCTGTTCACTGAGCACGTAGCTTTCCAAAATATTTAACATGACCTTCAACTGTTTATTCACAAAACACTTCTGCTGAAATGCTCACAAACGTCAGCTAACCTGGGTTGATCCTGCAACAGTCCAGAATAACTGGTACTAGATTCATTTATCCATAGATTTAAAAAGCTGTACACTTCTATTAGCTTACATACATTATGCTCTCACATTTTTGTTAATACGCTCAGTTCTTTATTACTCATTATATGCAAGTATAAGCTATTGCGTTAATTAATGTAATTCAAATTATAACTATTGAAATAGTGAAGTTATTTAGGAAGAGTGACTGGAGCTGTCGTGATCATAAATCTCTTCAATGTCAACAGGCCCAAGAATAATAAAAGCAAGATTGTCAAGGACCAATAAATAAACAAATAAAACAGACTAATTCAAGTCAGTTTACATTTGACAACTCAGTAGCCTCTGCATCCCTGAAAATCTCTACAGGTGACTTTGGAAAAAAGAGCATGACCTCCTCAGCCACTAAAGAGGCTTTCTGGAAAATACATTCTTTATCTCTATGTTTATTTTCACCTTGTACCTTTATAACTTTTTCACAAAGCACGATTGCAGCCTTGGTCTTTTTACAACAGATTTTAATTAAAATTACCGATGAATTAATTAGAATTAGTGTTCTACGTGAAAGCAGTTTTAGTTTGCAGTTGCTATATGCTGGGTTATGCTTGCTTATGTATTTTATTTTTGGCCTTGGTGATGATTTCTACAGATCCTAACAGAAACAGATTTTAAACTTAATAATGGAGACAGAAATAAAATAAGAGTAAGAGTGATGTGCTATGCACTTCTGTTTGACCAAGTGCACCCATTTCATCAAGAGTTAACTCAAAATGCTTACTAATGCAAATAATCCACTCACAGCATGAGCTGACTTCAGCAAGTGCTCATGAGTAATGTTTAATGTTTACTTATGTGCACAGATAGCAAGAATTTGGTTCTACAAAATGAACGATTACAAGATCAGTTTATGCAAGTATCAGTTTCTTTTCAATATATGACCATCATTGTTATGTGTTACAGCCAAAATTACAGACTAAATTCTGGATGTCACTGTCAGAATTGTAAACATAATTACTAGGGCAGTTTAAAAAGAAGCTCTCTTATTATCTTTTCCTGGTTTGTTTGTGTTTTTTTTAATTATTATTTTTTGCCTGGACAGATTCTTCTAGTGAATCCAAGAAAATGCAATACTATAATTCACAGCTGCAGTGCTAATGGCTAGAGAAAGAGGAAACCATTAAGAGACAGCCTCTCTACTGCTGAAAGCCGCTAATAATCCCACCATTCCTCATTTTTACGACTGCACATTTTATGAATGATAATCTGCTCATTACATATTGCCATAAATATTTTGGTTTAGCAATGAAAATAGGCATCAATAAAGGATACACCCTAGAAGCTTCTCTGCCAATACTTCAGTGTCTCCTAATGTATATCACGGTCATATTTTCCCCTGGCCCCCCACGCTGGGTAACTATGCGAACTATTATTTTTAGCTGGAAGAAGTTCAGGCATAACTTATACACTATCTGCAGCTATAAACCAGTTTTGTCAGATGCCTGAAAGCATACTGAATCTGCCTCATTAATTTTCCCCCTGATGTACAATATAGCCATCCAATATATTAATATTCCTACGGCTTACATAGCCTTAACCCAACAAAGCAATGAGAATACTGTAAATTTTGCGTCTGAGCACTACTCGTAGTACTGTGTACTTTTACCTTCACTCAAGCTATTCCAATCAGAGGTGGATGTAATTCAAGGTACTTAAGAATTGAGGACAAGCTATAAAGTTCACTGAATTTTAAAATCTATTTTAACCTATTTGGAAATACTTTCTTTTCAGCTTCATGTATCTCAGGTCTCTCTGTTAGCTTGAAAATTCAAGATGTACCGGAAGCTTTTAATCACCTCTACGACAATTTGAGACTGATGCCATTCCTTCCTTCTGGTAAAATAAACTTTTATTAACCATTCTTTTGAATGACAACCCGTAGTACTAATTTTAACACCATAAACTTTGGCAGCCTGCTTTTGAATTTCACCAAGGTTTATTTTTTTTTTGGTTGGTTGGGTTTACTTAATTTGGTTAGCACATATTACAGCTATAGCTCTCTTATTCCATTCATGAACCAATTAAACCAATTTTCAAAATTACCTGGTAGCTTGGTACAAGCCAGCCTAGGTGTGTTCCCTGAAGGAAACTAGGAAAATGCAGCATAACTGCTGGGTTAGAACTAGTTTATGCAGCTGAACTGGGGTGATAAACTGGCATACAATTGTTGCTAAGCTCCAAAAAAATCAACATAAAATAGTACTTAAATGTGAAAAGCGCTGTGGGAATTCTGCTCTAATTAGTGTGCTGCTTTATCAGGAGACTGGTAATCAAGAATGAAGATTTTGCCACATTAAAAAGACAAAAGCAAGGAGAACTGCTCTTGGCTTTCTATTTCTGTTTCATGGCATCTTGTTCTGTAAGCACAATTAACTCAGCTGTTTTGCTACTCACTTGACTCTGATGCTTCTCTGTCCCTCCCATGTCAACAGCCCCCTCTCAAGACCCTCGCAGCCTCTCAAAAGATTTACTTTTCTTGTTTCTCCAATCATATGCTTCTTTCCTGTTTCTCCAACTATATTCTGTCTTTCCCTGTCAATAAAAGGTTGTAAATGTCTTCCCCAGTTTGGAGCTACAAACTGACAAGAACGTTCCGCTGCTGATTGATCATTCAGCTACTGCCAAAAAGAACAGATCGTATCTGAGTTTTCCTTACCTTTCTCCCAGTGGGAGATTAACAGGTTTCCCTCCATTACTGAACTGCTGATTTTCATCAAAAGAAAAAAAGAAAGGGAAAAACCCCAAACAAATAAAATCAAAACCAAAACAGAAAAAAAAGGCAAGAATTTAGTACCTTTGATACCTTAGGCTTCTACTAAATTTTTCTAAAACAAGGCTCAAATGTTGTTGGAGAAAAAATAGGACTGATTGGTGGACACGATGATTACAGACACGTCTTCTTCAGAATTCAAGCTCTTTTCCTGGAAAATCCAAAACCTCCATCAGCCATAATGGACTTTTCAAACTACCACAATAATAAAAGGCCATTTCTGGACATGGCATCAGCCCCCTCAAACTAGAAAATACAGGAAAAAAATATAAGCCTTACTGCTAGAAGTATAAGCAAATGTTGCACTGTTTTGTCTTTTTCATTTACCATCCAGGTAGAGCAGCCATATTTTATCTTGGCCAGGAGAAAACTGTCATGGTTATCAAGATGCATTGTGCTGGTCATCTTCTGCCCAGCCCTACATCTTGCCCAAGGCTCAGAACTGAGAGACAAACACAAAAACAGGGCTTAATTCCAAAAATTAATTTAAAGTAATAAAAAAAGAGGTTACTACCCTCGAGACATCTAAATGAATAATAAAACTGTTACATTACTGACTTTATCTGGAGAGGTCAGCATTTCTGTTTGTTGTAAATCAAGCTACAAATCAAGCAAAACAATAACCTGTCATACTTTGCATTAATGTCTGATGGACAAAATAGTCCTCCTGGGCATTAGGTTCTTACATACGAGAGTAACAGCCTAGAAAGATACTCAAATCCATGTAACAGTGCAAGGTCCTACAGAAAAACACACCCCTGCACAGGCATAAATGGGAGCTACAGTAGTTCAAGCCTAAATATGGGGGGGGGGAGGGGGGAAATGAAATAAATCAGAAAACAACAACCCCAAAAAAACTTAAACAACCCCTCCAAAAACACCCCAATACATCCTTCGATTTACACATTGCCCAAGTGACTGCTGAAAACCAGGAAAGCAAAGCTCATGACTTGCATTGCAAGAACAAACCTCAGTTTAGGGCTGATCATTGAGGAAAATTGCATGTATGAGTGTAAAAGTCTCCTCTTTATGACCCAGCAGTTGCTCTAAAATCATGCAACAGCACTAACGGACAAAAATTCCTCCATAGCAATAGCCATCTAATTTTTTTTTCTCCTACCAGTAATAATATTTTGGTTTAATGTTCTACGAGTTTTATTCTCATTAAAAATACCTTTTAAAAACTGTGTCTGAGGATGATCAGCATTTCCAGTAAATCCAAAATGCAAGCTTGGAATATTTGACCATTAAAATGCTGCTAAAAATTGCATGGAACAACTCAAAATTCTGAGAAAACTTGGCAAGTAAAGCTATTTATTTTTTTCAAGAACTGGGGGCAAAAAGAATCCTTGAGTCCTCCAGGTCGGTCACACACAGAAGAGAATTTGACCTTGTCTATTTTTCGTTGTTGTTGATTTTACAGAGCTGTTTGACATACAACTTTTTTCAGTCGCAGCTTGGCTGTCTTAAAAACAAACAACACCACTTTAGGCTGTTAGTGCTGATTGGGGCAATACTGAGAAAGAAAAGCACACCAATGTTTTCAATTTAGGAACCACCAGAAAGAAACACCCATTAAAAATTTAAGTTGCCAGTTCATGCTTTGGTTTGGGGTAAATATCAGATGCTGAATGTTTTTTCCAGGAAAACATGCTAGAGAATTCAAGATCAGAGTGCTGAAGTCTCCATGCCAGGGCATGTACTCCACACTTATCCCACACTCCTTTTTCCTATCATTGATGTGGCAGAGAGCCTCCAAACTGTGCAAGAGTCTGTTCCTTATCTGCTAATATTAACAAGAGCCAAGTGTAACATTAAATTTTTACTTCTTGAAAGCCTTACCCTGTGCCCACGGCTATTTGAAATAACCAGCAGATGTCAAGACTAGAAAAAGTAGTTCTGGGGGAGGGATCTGGAGGGAAGTTAATTCAGAGTTCTGTCTTTGGAGGTATAGGACAAATGACTGGTTTGACTTTTTAAAAAATTATTTTTAATTTCTGAGTGACATCTTACTCCCTTATTCCAAATAGTCATGAAAAGATGAAATTATTTTCTTCCTCTTCAAAGCATTCTTAAAGATTATGATTGATCATTCCAGTAGAATTTCTTGGTGATCTCACCAAAATACCAGGTATTTAGTTTTCATTAGTCTTGGAAATAAAAAGAAACCCAAAAAACAAAAACAACCAAACCCAACTTTTTTGGAAAAGGGCTTAGTAAAGGTTTGATGGCAAGCACAGCAGAGCTACAATCATGAGTGATGTAATACCTACAGAATTAAATCAGAGAGGCACTGAACCTTGACATAAATAATCAAATAACCATGAATATTTCTACAGAGATGTAGCAGAAGGAAACCATTGGTAGCTACATCCTAAAAAGATGAGTCCTCAATATGTGCAATTTAAGGGGAGAAAAAACCTGATGACAATGGGCACAACCTTCAATTATGACAGGACAGTACAATAAAGGGATTTTCTTCTCTTACACTACATTATGCGTTCTAGAAAACAGCATAACTCACATTTGGCATCCTCCCGATAGACTTGAAGGAAATCATACTTTTTATGGCGACATTTTACATCTTTGTGTATTTTTTCAGTCCACAGCCTATGCGATGTTCACAGCAACACTGCACACCATTCCCACTCCACCCCAGATAAGGCTAGGCCACGGTGGCAGCTCCCTGGGGATGAGCCATCCCTTCCTGAACATGGAACACTGGAGTCCATGGCACATTTCACACTGCTGAACACACACAACACCGTTCCCCAAAAGAGGTGGAGAAGAGCCACTAATGCCTTTGCTCAGCTCACAAGAACGGAACTCTCAAAGGAGCAGCTTTTGGGATCCACCACTTCAAGCACAATCTATTAAACATCTCCAAGTTCCACAAAACTTTGATGGAGCAGAGCTCCAGCTCCAGACTGTTACTGCAAGAGCCCCAAACCCTCCCTTCACACCATACTCACAGCAGGCCCTACCAATTCCTTCTGACTTCAGATCACCCATGAGGAACCAAGAAACTTCATCCTTTTCACACAAGTACAGCAGACAAAACATGACCCATCCTCTGAACGGGCTGTCAATTATGTCCATGTTTGTTCTGAGCCAGAAATGTTTTCAGTTTAGGGAAAGGACAGCTTCATAACTACCCACCCTCCCTAGTATTGGTCCCATCATTTTGATAGTGGGATTTATAGATATAACTGGTAGAACAGTCTAAAGTTTCTGGGAAATATCCAAGGAAACATGCATGAAGTCACAATTCCTTCAACAAAAGAAATTCAAAATTGGATGCTCCCTTTATAAACTCTTTGCTTGGGGTAGAAATGCTAGAGCATTAAACAAATCTGGTCTGGCAGTGCAGTAAGCCTGAGTACGAAACAGTTTTAATTAAACCTGTTAAGGATCAGAATGAAAGCTGGAATCTCTCCAGTTCCAACCCAAAGCTGTTCTAACAGGTTATCTACCGTCTTTGCTGTGTCCTTGCCTAGATCAAATTATCTTTTAGCTTTTCTATTGAATGAAGAGAAGGGGTTTAGCTCTCTGAAGAAAAAAAGTGTAAGAAATACCTCTAAGCTGCAGATGATCTGGGAGAGCTAACCTATGACACGGAGCTCATTCCATCTTGTTGCTCTGAACTTCTGAGGATTCAAAAAGGATTTTTCACCATTGGAAGCAAGTTAATAGAGTCGGAGATAAGTTTCAGGGATGTGACAAAGTTAATTCCCCACCTGTCCACTCCTTGTCATATATCCCTAGATTTACCAGCAGCTGAGTCCAGGAGCTGGGGCGGGGGGGGACAGGGCATTGTGTGGCAGTGACCAAGAGTGGAGGAGCCACAGTGATTTGACAGCAATCACTGATCAACAGGACAGCCATCTGTCTATTCTGACATACTGGGAAATAATGGTGGTTGGTGGGGTTTTTTTTCCACCATCACAATTGGAAAGTAAAAATTAAAATAAAATTAAATAAAATGAAAAGACTAAACCAAGCAGGTTCAAATGCTTATATGAACCCTGTAAAGGTGGTTTTTTGAAAGTTCATGCATTGTTTTGTGCTTACATCTACTGGCTTTCTCTCCTAAACTGAAAGGGAAGAAGGAAATATGTTGACTAAAAGCTGTCATCTCATGTTAATAAAAAAATCACCATTCAGTTAGATCCTCCTGACAAGCTCACGACTGAATATTTTTTTTTTAAAAAACTTATCTCTCTAGAACATCAGTTTACTTTGTGTCACTACTTCTGATTTGCTAATCCATTTATGTAGAGTATGTTGAAAAGAGTGTGAAATTTGCATGGAAGACACCACCAAGTATTACATGCACTAAATGGAAATCCCTTCCCCATTGAGAACTTTATAACTAGGGTAATGAAATTTTTATCAGGTCGTAACTTAGAAGATTAGAAGACTGGTAGCACATTACTCTAAAAATCAAATCTGATTAATGTTTAATTGTAGCAATGTGCAGAGGTATTAATTAGGTGTACTTTCGATGACTCATAAATAGCTATTAGAGCAAAAACAAGAATAATTTGAAGATTAGCATGAAGAGAATGGTATACTTGAGTGGTAAATTATAATTAAATTGAATGGACTTTGTGTAAAATAATAGAAATTGTCATCCAATATAATAATTTTGATGCATAATGCAGTTATAACAAATTTTCCAGCAATCAAGTCTGACACCTTTTCCTCAGGATATTTTTTCATGCAGAAGCCACAGGTGTGAATTAAAAATTCATTTGCGCTTTCCAATGAGAACAACAGGGCAAATCTTAAAACCCATTTCCCTCATTTGGTTGTTACTGCACCACTGAAGCATCCATGCAAACTTTGTTTGAAAGGGGGACACAGGTAAGGCTCTGGATTTGTATATTCAAATAAGTGTTGCGATTAAACTTGAAATTTGGAACCCTTGCACTTTGGTTTTTGTTTTTGTTTTTTTTTTTTAACAAGTGATCCTCAAAGTCACACAGGGGTTATAAATCTTGTTTCAGAACTGCACATCTCCAGAGAGACACTTTTCTGGTGCATTTGTTACCGAGATGGTGCCCAGGAATATTTTAGCTGCTCGTCCCCCTTCCTACAGTCTTGCAGAACCATTTTTCTCTCTATTAGCAGAAGATATAGCTTAGGCTGCATTCCTTAAAATACCATTTCTACTAATAATAAATAAGAACCTACTGTTCATGAGCTTGCAGAAAATGTTGAAAATGTCACCAAGAGGCACCAACAGCCGAAGTATACCAAATGAATCCAAGATTTCTGCTTTTTTTTGCCAACATAACAAACTTTAGGTATCTGCTTTTGGCATGAGCTACATTTTCTAAATGTATTTTAACTAAAACAAATGAAATTGGAATTAGCTTCTACTATACGGGCCTGGAACAGTACCAGAATGAAGAACAAATACAT
Source organism: Cnemophilus loriae (assembly GCA_013397755.1). NCBI lineage: Eukaryota > Metazoa > Chordata > Aves > Passeriformes > Corvidae > Cnemophilus > Cnemophilus loriae. The sequence goes on from VZTF01001119.1 coordinate 1,177,870, forward strand.
AATCTTGTGCCTAATGAAGAAAAATAAAAAAGCAAAAAGGCATGAAACAACTCATCCTATGTCTCTTACCTGTAAATTACATCTTGTGATTATGTATCTGTCATTATTTTAAAACCCTAAATTCATAATCAAAGGGAAGGTAATTAAATGGTTAAGATTTAAAATTTCCATTCAAGAAAAAGCAAACAGGACAGTGATGTAACACCAAAGAAACTTCTTTCCGTTTTTATTTTCATTTAATATTAAGATTAGTAGCTAAAATCAAGGAGCTGTATGTTGGCCAGGTGATCCTCTGGATTACCTGCCTCCAATGATAGAACCAATTTTTTTTTCTGTTGCCATGCAGCAAAATATCTTTACGTAGCAGGTCTGCAATGTGAAATTGAAAGTTTACATTTCTTGAAGGCTCAAAATACACAAGCTCTTCATGACAGGTTTCTATCATGCACTGAGTACCTGCTGCACTAGAAATATCTCGGAAATGAGAATAGAATGAAACAAATTATTTGGCACAGTCTTCATCAAAAGAATATTTTGAATTTTCAAGAAACGTCATTATTACCGGCAACCATAATTACTTGTTTTCTGTTGTTCAGAGAATGTGAGGTGAGGAAAAAGCAACCAAAATGTTTTGCCTCAAGAGTGATGTGAATTTTCCCCATTTACACTTATGTCAAACACCCTCTTAATTGCACGATAACCAATAAAAACCCAACCCAACAATTTAGCTCTCTATCTAACTTTAGAGCCTTGAAATACAGCAGGAATTCGTTTCGAGCAGGAAACAAAATGAGGAGTTGCAACTGGCTTGTGAAAGTCCACTTATTCTTAAACCATTAAATTGTCTTTTAAAATCGTCTTTCATTCTAATGTATTAATTTTTGGTTACAATTACTGAATGTTTTGAGTTTTATAACAAGTGATTGATACAGAGAATCATTATGTTCCCTATGTTAATAAATCAAGCAACTAGGAGAGAGAATTCAGATTTAAAGCATCTCAGGTAGCTAGAATTGGTAATAAAAATCTTTTAAACTCCTTTCATAGCTAGAAAAATACCCACTACAACATGTAAGAGAATGTGTCACCTAATTGCTCTGTCTTTTCCATCACTACAGTACTTAATCATCATGTCCCCGGTCCGCATCTCCAGACACATTCAGTTGTGCTAAGAGGTGATAAATTCAGCAGGATTAACGGATTTAGAAAAGGTTTTGACCTTTGGAAACGTATGTTGGGTTCTAGGAATTGTGGATGTGCCATGTTTCACGTTAAGAGCGGATGCACCGTGACATTTTTCCTTTAATCTGTCCCTAAAGCCGAGCAACTCTTGCAGTGCTCTACAAGTTTCTTGCCTCCTGCACTTCTAAGCAATTCTAGAGACAACAGTTAGGAATCTTTTTTTGTTTATTTTAACAAAATATAAAGTAAGCCTCCATCCTGAATTTTGATTAAAAATCTTTCAGGAAGTTGTTGCTCTGTGGTTCCTGATTTTAGAAAAAGCAAGCAACAGCAATCACAACTGTAATGACCATAAAAAAGACCATTTTGTCATCAATATACAGAAGATGTGCTTTCACCAAAATTGACTAGAAAACATTTCCTTTAATATATTTATTAAATAAGAAAGTTTTCAAAACCCTCTCCTTCCTGATGCACAACAACAAAAAAAAACCTTTTGCATTTTTAAAAGCAAAGAAGGAAACAAAGTTTCAGTCACCAAGGCGAGTCAGAAGTTGAGTTCTGAAGCCACAGCGTGGGAGTCTGGATCAGGTCCCAGTCTGAACTAGGTGGGGAAAGAATTTGAATCCAAGTTTTTTCCAATCCCACTGAAGCCAGCACTAGTTGGATATTGGTGCCAAGCAAAGAGACCCTTTGCATTCTGCCTGGTACATTCTATCACAGTCCTGAAGATTTTCCACATTCTGGTTTCCATTGAGAAATGAGACTGGGAGAAAAACCTCATTTTTCTAGCTTACAGAGCACTACTACCTAAATCAGACCACCGGTCTTTCTCCTACTGCAGCCAGTTCCTGGCAGTGAGCAGGAGCTCATAGACAGTAAATGGGTAACCCTTGACTTGCCTCTGCAAGGTTTAGGTTTGGTGGTTTTAACCTATCTTTGATCAAAACAGCAAGTTTGAAATCCCATAAAGTGTTTCCTGAGAGTGGTGTACGTGCTTAAAGTAGGGAAGAAAAAATAACAACAAAAAAAAGAAATATGAGCATCCCACCCAGGACATTTATAAAAAAGCCAGCTGAACAGCAGCAGAAAAGCCTCCTAACTGCCTAAAAAATCAGCCCCGAGTCAAAGCCCTGCTATTACCTCCCTAATAGGAGCAAGAGGAGAAGCACTAGTTTTTCTCTTGATACCATAATTTAGTATCACTCTGAACCAGTCAGGCCCACAAGGAAGCACAGCAGAGTGGGGTGCAGGGAAGGCTCCACCACCTTCTCCACCTCCTGAAGAGATTTCATGACTATACTCTGCTTTCTCTACCCTCTCCAACCTACCACAGGTTAGTAATGCACCTCTGATCAGGAACTCTGTTGCAATCCTACCCTTAAAAAACAATTTCAAAATACTCCAAACCAGTAAGCTTTCTAAAGCTTTTCTGATGTAGAAATAAACCCTGGCTATAATTTCAAAAAAATACTAACAAAATTAGGAATGGTTGTGGTAATCCTATCAGTAGTACATGTGTGGGAGAATATGATTCATGCAAAACCATTTCACTGTCTTGATTTTTCATGTTACTGTACATTAGAGGAAAAAGGCAGCACAAAACTCTCAAATATTTTCAGTGAGAAAAGGAAGGACTGTAGGGAACCAATTAGGTTTGCCAGTAAACCAGAAGCTGCCTGTGACTGGTGCCTCTGAGGGTCAAACGTAATAAATGCCATGCACCAGTATCCTGATATTACACCTGTAGCAGGGGATAGTGAAGATTAATATCACAATTAGAAATGCTGAACAATATCTCCATTACAAGACAGATAAAGTGGCAATCCTGACACAATTGCAGCAACAAATTTATTCATTGTTTTTCTTCCAACTCGATGAAAGCACATACATTACCAGTCCGGACAACTTCTAATATTTTGGGGCAATGAAGCAAATCCATGGCCTACCTTTGCAACTGCAGAAATGCAAAATAAGCTGGTGAAGCCGCATGACACAGCTTGGGGGAGAAGGAGGTTAGACAGGGTGATGAAAGGAGGGTGCTCCAGAGGAAACCCCAGAACACAGTCCTCTGACAACAGCAGGCATAGAGAATCGAGATTCAGTCCCAGAGAACAATGCCAAAGAGATTAAACCTCTTCCATGCTTAAAGCATACTGAGCTTTTATAATTTGATCCTGAAGTTGTGACAACTCTTGATAGCCAAAGGATTTTTTTCAACCAACATTCCATTAAAATCATTAGAAAGCTGCATCACAAATAGTTAGCAATGTCAAGAAACCAGAAAGTTTACATTAGAAATGAAACAGGAAAGCTTATCTTCCATGGCTTGTGAGTGATTTTATCTTTTAGATGAACTTGCACTATTGCGACAAGAAACCTTAAAAAAAACCCATTTCACAGAGCTGCACAGCTAAGTCTGCAGCCAGTGAACTGTCCAAATAGCTCAAAAAGCTGAAAAATAAATTCACCCCAGTTGCACATTATTTTTGCGATATAACCAAATGTGTTTTGCTCAGCAATCTATTTAGCCCATTGAGGTTATTTTGGATTTCCACCAGGATGGTTCAAATTACCTCACCACTCCCACACATCAACCAAAGCAAACACTTGCTAACATTTGAGAGGTGGGCAAGGAGGCAAACTTAGTTACATCACCACCACCTTTCCCACAAGCTGACGAGGAGGCACATGCCAACAGTCAGTGAAGAACACACCAACAGGCCTTTGCTGGGCTGGAGAGCAATTCCCAGCCTTACAGATCCAAGTATCTTTCCTGCATTTAGCAGCAAAGCAGCTCTCTAGCACTAAACAAGAGGAGATGTTGGTATGGCAGAGGGAGAGAAGATTCTACCTGGTGCTGCTGCACAGTCTTGAAGTTTGCTGCTGACACTAAGACCAGTGGATATCAAAAGAAAATGCTCAGCAGCAGCTCACTCTCTCCCTTTTCTGTGTCTTTAGGAACGACAACAGAGAACCTCACCAAGCATTCCTCTTAGATCATTCCTGGACCCAAGCCTTCCAGCTAAAAACTGCAGCATAAATGGGAGCGTGCAGCCTAAGAAGAACCTGCTCTGCCCATCCCTTGCCGGCAACAGTGAGAACATCCAGGCTCACTTTAGCAAAAACACACAGCAGAAGTCTCCATGGCATTCCCATTACTGATGGGAACGGAGCCTGATCTCAAAAGTATAAATTAACAGGGCCTGCCTACAGAGACAGCTCCACTGCTAGCCATCAAGCAGAGAAAGTTTTTTCCAGTACCCAAGAGCATTGTTGCAATTAAACCAGCTATTTCTCACCTTATCCTGACAGACAGGAAACACAAATTAGCCACAGTCATGATTGTTAAGAACCTATATGTACTAAAAGGTGATTTCCATGACCAGTCACTCTCTGTCTTCTCTTTTATAAAAAAAAACAGAGCCCATTCCTTCATTTTCTTCTTGAGAATTTAATAAACTAGAGCATTCAATAAACTCGAGTATATTGCTGATTCTTTTAGTAGCTGCCTTTTCTCCCTACCTCCTTTTCAAAAGCCAAGCACTCGGAACTGGACATCCTTCTTCAGCTAAGATCCCAGCAGAACTGTGCAAACATTAAACTTTTCCTCCTCTGCCACCCCCTGTGTTGTCAATGCATCCCAGATTGATGCCTGTCTGTGTCTGCAGCAAATTGCAATCAGCTGTAACTTCCCAATCTTTTCTGTAGAACTACTTCTAGGCCACAATTATTCCTCATTTTATAGCTGTGCATTTGATTTTTCCATCTTAAGGTACAGGAGTCGGCGCTTTCCTTTGTAGAAATTCATCTTCCTGATTTCAGATTATTTCTCCACTTTATCAAGCTCATTTTGAATTTTAATCAGTTCTCCACAGTGCTTGCAACCCCTGTCTCCCCTCCTCCCACACTAGCACAGCTTGGTGTCATCATGTACCACACTACAGCTGTGACAAGGAGACGTGCTGGTGGTTTTTTTGAGTTTGAATATGCAGTGAAAAGCAAGAGGAAAGAAAAGAAAATCAATGCCTTAAGAATGTCAGTTTAAATAGCCAGCAAAATACTCAAAAAGTAGGTTAGGAATAAAACCCCAGAAATCTTAAATATCTTCCAAAGGAACATCTCAGCTGAGCACTAAGTTGTGACAAGTTTTTAGCTCTGAGGAAGATATTGCCCATTAATTTAGCCCTTGGCAGCACCTATCTTTAAGTATATAACCACATTAATAAGGAAATATAGCCAAGGGAGTTTCTGTGTTTATTTATGGACCAGGCAATATGTGGTGGATAACATGATTTTTGCAGCACTTTCAGTTTTGTTCCCATCTTAATTATATTATTCTTATATGTTTCCTGGAAAGAAATACCCAAATCACTTAGCCACAGTTTCATTATCTGCTCTGTACCATCCCTTAATTTTTTAGGATGTATTAACAGCACAATCATCTTCTTTTAGCCTCAGAGTACATACTCAGGTGTTTTTTTAGGCAAGCAATTAGAAGACTGGAAAGTCTTACAAAATGTTCCTCTGTATTGTTCCGTGGAGAGCAAATCTAGAAGCACCAAACAACTGCAGCATCCCATGGCACTACTACAGCCACGAGTTACTGCTCACTGTGCTAAGTGACTTGCAGATATATACACAAAATCTTGCAATTAAAAGAAAACAAAAAATCCTCAAATAGGAAGTCACCTCCAAAAACTGGCATAGTTGCTATCCTACAAATGGTCCATGCATATGGATATGTGTTTCCTGCTAAAGCCCGACTCTTTTCAGATCAAGGGCAGGCAATTGGACATTAAAACATGCCTTCTATGAGCTTTATTAGGAATTTCATAGCACATTCACTAAAACGTCAAAACCCCGCTTGCTTTGGAAACAAGCAATAGAGAATTCCCTTGCCTTTTCCTGTTTGCTGAGTAGCAAATCAAAACACTACAGAAACCTGGGATATCAGGGAAGGCTCTCTGGGAAGGAAATAAACCAAAACCAACTTGTCAAATGGGACTCCCTGCTGCTGCCTACCATGTGGTGCTCTAGTGAGCTGCATCTGTTCAGCTATTAAACATCGTGGTGAGTATGATACCGACAGCAGTGGCATTATCAAATATGCTGAGTGGTTATTAAGGCTCTCTAGAATAATCTTTCCACTTTTTATTTTGGTTGGTAGAAGTTACTGTAAAATAGTTTCACGTATGATGACGCTCTTTGTGCTTGTCCCTAAATGAGAAGGTACTGCTACATAATCCACTGACAGCCTTAAAAATTCCACCTGCTATGCAAGGGAAACACTGAGTACTTTGCTCCAGGAACTCTCTATTGTTCCCTGGAATTCACTGGGTCAGGAAAAAAAGCCCCATATAGGGAACAAGGACATTAATGGGGTTTCACAGCAGACAGGAAGAGTGCAGTCTCTTGCATTCAGTTTGTAGGCACTAAGTTGCAAGTCCATCAAGGGGGAGGGCTGAACTAAAAATAAGAGATTCCAGACCCGAAGTGGAGCATGATGATATCTGCTGAGGCTGTAAGGCTTCATCCCCATCCTTCAATCCAGAGGCCTGGGATGAGGAAGAGTGCCTGACCAAACAGCGCAATAACAGAGGGAAGAATTCCCAGTCCTGGACGGGCAGCTTTCCTAGCCCACAAAGAATGTGTAATGCTGCAGCAGCAAGCGTGATTTACATCTCCCTGAGGGAACATCTGGCCTTACATTTCACCCTTGACTGAGCACAGATCATCACCTACAAATTCCAGCACGAGAAGTTGAAGCCACATTAGTAGCTTCATGCTGCTGCACTGAAGGCTTCAGGAAAATTTCACGGAGAACTGGCAGAACTGAAGGGCTGTGTCTTTTCTTTGTTCCCCAGCATCCCTTGTCCAACGTAAGCTAGGTAATTATCGAAAGCCAGGAAATGCATGAGTCAGTTCAGTTCCTTCAGCTAATCCATCCTCTGAAGCATTAGCATGTTTCAGTGTAAATGGGCTTTCACAAACAGCGAGATATTTAAGCCTCTCCAAACACTTAACAGGAGAACTCACCTGTTGTTAGTGGGATTGTTACATTAAACATAAGCCACCAGAACACAGAACATTGACAGTATCAGTTCATTAAATCTTTATCCTGTCTGTTATTGTTGAAGGAATTCCTCTGAGTGGTATGATCTAAGCAAGAAAAAAAAAAAAGAGGCTTAACAGCAGCAGCAGCCCACTGTCAAGTGGGAAGAATCACTTCTAGATTAAAAGGGAAGGCAAATATTGCACACCTATGGTTGTTGCTGGGAGGGAAAGCAATAGGCTGCTCAGTGATCCACCAGCAGTGGAGATGAACTGATGTCAAGGGTGTCAAGCTCAGGTAAGAGAGACAGTGATTAAAGAGCATAGGCAAGTCAGTGAAAGGAAGATGAAGATATATGGCAATCAGAGTTTCAAAAAACACAACTAGATGCCCTGCTCTGGCTCTGTTTCCTGCATAACTCTGGTGCGATGAGCTAGTGCCAAAGACTACAAAAGTTAAGTAAGTTTACTGGATGAAGGTAGGAGCCAAGCCCTGTGTGTTCAGTTCCACTCTCCCTTACACACATCCAGTGATTTTACTCCAGTTCCTCCTCGCTGATCCAGTGGTGTAAGGAAACAAGGAGAAAGGCTCAAGACCATGAAACAGTCTAGAAGGAAAAAAGCAAACTAGCATTAAATATGAATAGAAGTTTTCAATTTGGTGCTGACACTGAGGGCCCACAGAGCAAAACTTGAATTAAGTAAGTGGTCTAATTAACTAATTGTGACTTACAATTAAGGTAGTATCTCACAAAGCCAGAATAGTATTAAGATGAGCTTTCCTTATTAGCACAAAGTGATTAAGTATATTAGCAATATTTACTTAAACAAATGACTGAGGGAAAGCAGCAGGCTCGGTAAAATTGCTTCTGCACCTCACCTTCCAGCAGTAGTTTTCTGGCTTGATGTAGATCCTGCTCATACTTACTCATATTTGTGCAATATTTTCAAACAAGTCGATAGTGGACGTGGTGGGATGAGAATTACTTGGAGTTAGGATCAGAATCTGTTCAGGCCACCAGCAGCACTTTTGCCCTCGTCTTGTTCTGCATCAATAGGCTAATCACTCTCACTGGTATTAAAAATAATATTGTTCATACTGCATGTCCACTGAAAAACTGCTACACTGGTACTTTGTGCTGCAGTGCACACTTCATCCTTATCCTCAGAGCTCATAAATTTAAAAGACAGAGAGTTAATGGGCCAGATCTTGCATTCTGGCTTTTATTTGTAGGAAACAAACTTTGATCTGTCCTGTGCAAACCTGGCCCTTCTTCAGTGGGTCAACACCAGTCTGAGAGTCATTGCCCCTTATTCAAGCTGCCATTAGGAGCGAAAATCATAGTCTCAGATATGCTGAAAGTGATGCCATTGCTCCAGTGTGTCCTTTTTTTCTTTTTTTTTTTTTCCCAAACCACACATTGTCAGCCCAAAGTGCCTGAAACCTGTCTCCAGCCTGCACTGTCACGGCTTCTGACACACTGGGTACACATGCCTTCCACTTGGTGATGAGCCAGGCGTGCCCAGCAGGGAGGAGGGAGTGCAAATCTTCTTGTGCTTCTCTAAAATTGGACAAGAACCAGGCAGGAATAAGCTAGGAAATATTATCAGGGCTGACTGTTATGGGACTAGGTATGACAAAACTGTATATGCTTATTATATCTGTATATAGCAATATACTAATAATATAAGCATATAATATAGATAATAGTGTATCTATGTCTAAATAGACTAAGCTGAATATTATCCCCATAGGATAAGTGGGCAAAAGTAGCCTGCTCCTGGATTTCACTCTCAGTCATCCAGAGCTCCCATTCTCCAAATAATGACAATAATTTCCTGTATTTCAGTCCTTCATTTGGATGATAAGCCAGGTTACAGTGAACACCTCAATGGCTCTGCTACTGCAAATAGTCAAGTATCCTTTTCATCTTAATAAAGTTGCTAAAATGCCTGCTAAATTTTTCATCAGCGCTTTTTATACATGGCAATGTTCTGGGAGAGTTGGTGCCAAGTTATTAAAATATCTGTAACCTTCATATGCAAGGATGTTGGCTAGTAGCCAGCGCCAGGAATTTTGAATTACAAGTATGTGATTAGATCGTGATGGATCTAAAACGTCAATGAGAGGATATAACGCTAACTAGGAAAGGTAGGAGGCAAGATGGCCTATTTATTTATCCATACATCGTAAACTAATTCTTGTGTCCTCCTTTCTGAAGCCAGAAGTCTATTATTTATATGTGAAAAGCCTTGACACAAAAGGATATACCTACTAATTCTGGCCACATGCTTATTTGCTTTGTTGTTGCTGCTTTTGTTTTTTAATTAAGCTGAACTTATCAATAGTTCTTATCAAGTCCTTCCATGTGAGTACACCATACAGTCACCACCTGAGGAGACTCCCCTGTTCCTTCCTATGCCTCATTTCATGGGAAAGAAGAGGTATGTAATCCCTGAGACCCCTGGATATTTGCCACCCGTTTTCACTGGGATTCACTGGGACTGCTGAACCTGCACAACACAGGAATTTGTGTTTGAGCAAATGGCAGAATAACAAGTTAGGAACAAGGGAAAGGGAAGAGAAAGAAAGAATCCTTGAAAATACTGGATGTAATCCATAGAGTGCTTCAAAGCTTTAGAAGTGACAATGTAAAAAATTAGAGGAGCTTTATGAAGAGGTCATGAGCCTCTTCAAGTTTGTGCTAATTAAATATGCTTGGTCTTGTGCTTGCTTTTCCAAATTGGTCCACTTGAGTTCTTAAAAATGCAGAGTTTTTGTTATTAATATAACACGACCCAGGCCAAACCCATTCTATTCCTAGTCTTGGTGCTTTTTTAAGCTCAAAAAGAAAATTAAGTTCTGTGTTTACGTTCTCTCCTCATGCCAGATCTAAGGTTCCATTTGTGCACAGTTTGCAACAGTAAAGTCATAGGAAGACTTGCCATCAAATTCAGTACCAAAGTTTTGGACCTTAAGCATTTCTGCCAACAGATGGATTCAATTTCCAGTGTAATCTTGAGATATGTGGGATAAGAAGAGAATTTAGAATCCATGACCTGATCTGTACGATAATTTCATACAATGCCACGGCCACATGCAATTCTTTCCATATTGTTTTCAGATTATTCTGATCTATGTGGGCCCACCAGAAGTGTTTTAAAGATCTACTCACCCTCAGCCAGGCTTTACACCTTTGCTAGGAGGAGGAAGGACTTGAGGAGGTTGATCATTTTTGAGAGCTGGAGCATTGTGCCACTAACACGGTATTTTAGCTGGGAAGTTGGGTCCTATTGGCTGTGCAATTTTCTCTGGTCAGGGGGCTGGCAGGTGGTGACCCCATTACACAGAATGCTTTTTTGGGAAGGAAGCTTGTATTCTCCCAAAAGCACAAAAGGAGCAGGATGCATAAAGGAGTTATTTGCTGGATAGAGGGAAGTGAGAATTTCTACTTTATCCCAGGATAGAGGAAGAAAATGAAAGGAGCTGCCTCCTTCAAGCACATTTCTAGGCTGAGGAACCAGGCCATCAGCTGGAGATCAGACCTACCACACTGGTATAGTGGACCTTCCACAAAACATCAGGATTTCTCCTTGCAGTGCTCCATGATGGCACTCACAGTCAAACTGCTTAATTACATCAGCTGTACAAATTCCATTCATATTTTTCATACAGTAAGGTATGAGTCTGTTCTGTGCCAGAATTAGCACATTTCCCTAACCTTCCCTCAGCAATTTGGCCTGTTTATGGCAAGAACAGACCACTGTTGCTCAATGTGCGATAACAGATTGTGCAGAGTATTCAAGATGAGGCAATAACAAATAGCTTATATAATAAAAACCCTTTTCAGAGCTTTTTTAATCTTTGTCTCTACTAATACAAAAGAATAACTTAACTGCATGGTTTCAAGGCATGACTTGACCAGCTCAGTGATTTATTTATTTTCTTTCCTACAAAGTTAGATCTTTAACCTGATCAGTGAGGTAAATGATTGCTGCATTTAGCACAAATTCCCTAGATTAATTCATTGCTCCCATTCTAATTAACTTAATGTTTGTGTGCATTGAATTGCATTCCCACCTGCCTGTCTAGTCCCATAAATGGTTCTTCTTTGATTGCACTGCTTTTTTTTTTTTTATTCAAACCCATAAGCAAGTCTGGAAATCCTTTTTCCATATTAATTTTTTTTTTCAGTTTGAAGGTTAACACAGTCTGGTTGCTGAGGTTTTTGTTCCCCAAAGAAACCAATCACTGTCCATAATAGTTAAACTTCCTATAGCATTTTTCATTCACTTATATAAATGAAAAAAGAAATCACAAATAAATATCCCACCTATAAACATAATAAAGAAATATCAAATAATAACAGAATTCTGGATTAGATAACATCGGCCTTATGAAATTTTCTTGTGCTTCAAGATAGCAGAATATTAAAAATCACAACTCTGATAAACATAACGGTCCAGAGTCTTTCCAGGGCTCCAGAGTGATCCCTAACGCCCACTTAGCTGATATGATGATGACCTGGTTTTCAGAGGTGCTGACTACATTCAGCTTCCATTGACTTTAGCCACTGTTGTGCATGTTCAGCACTTCTAAAATATCAGATTTCTGAAATCTAGGTCTGCTTTTTTTTTTTTTCCCCTTAAATCCCTTCCTGGATGTGAATAACTCAATTTTAAATTCATTACTCTTTCATGAATATACAAAGCCATCACTGGCCTTCCCAAATCTTTGCTTTCTGTAGGTATGCATACAATAATAAGGAACTTCAGATTAGAATCATTATTAGAAGAAACAATATTCTAGAAATATTATTTTTTAAATATTATTAAACTCGTCCTGGGAAAATTAATTAGCTCCAATACAAACCACTAAAATCAAAGGTATTTTTATCATCAGTCTCACTGAAAGTACGTCCAGCTCTCTATGAATTGATCCAAGTACAACCAAGTCAATAAAAATCAATTGACTTTCCATTAGACATTAAGCCCAAGACATGCGAAGTATTCAAAAGAGAATAATAAATGCATTTATCTTAAGACATTGCAATTCTTTCCCTGGTACACTCAAACACAGAACTCTGATCCTCACTTGAGTTTTTCTCCTTCTGTTCACTTGAGGGAAGGTCATTATACTTGCATAAGTTAAAATTATCCATATTTTATGGATATGTACAATAAAGTCTAACAGAGTCAGCTATTAAAAGCCTGGTGTAGCAGAATACTGCATATGTATAACTAAGAGACAGAGAGAGGGGAGTAGGAAATAACACTCACTTTAGGTTTGCTGAAAGTTCAAAAAAATTTCAAATAAAAAATGCCATTTCCACCATCTATATTTTAATATATTTAGTATGTAAATATCTGGGACAAAGAGCACAAACTGAGTTTACTTATGATCCAAAACTCTATTTTCTATGTAAGACATACGTATTTTTTATGTAAGACATACAATCTTTCCACTCCCACGACTGTTCATCTCAGTCATTAATTGTACCTCTGAAGGCTTCACAAACACATCTTGAAAATCTAAGGACAATACTGATTAATCCATCATGCCAGTAATGCTACATCTTCACAGTATTTCAGGTTAATCGTGTTGTGCCTTGCATATATTGATGCCATCTGTTTTAACCATACCATACTTTTTCAGGTAATGTGTTAGCACATCTTTTGAAGTAGTTTTCCATGCTTTCTCATCACAGTATTAATCTTACTGGTTAACATTTCCCCTAAAATATTGCTTCCTAGTGACATGAAATAAAATTAAACAAAAAAACATCTACTACAATCTACCCTGAGTTTTATTTCTTTTTATTTTGATATGTTTTCTGTATCCCAGGTATAGACACACTGTCACTGTTCTCACTGGAATCACAGGGCATTTCCCCCCACTTTCCCCAGAAGAGGTTTAGGACAACATTCAAAACACTGTCACATCTGCCTTATTCCTTATTTTAGACCTTTGAATGTTTCCTATCAGAATGATCATCATCCACTTCACCTAATTCAGCGGGTCCATACCTGTAAATGAGATTAATTAGGACATTCTCACCTTGCTTGAGTTAAGAGAAGTGACCAGTTCAGCTTAAGTAGCTTAAGGGCACCCCAGGCTGGGTATATTCTCTGGAATGCCAAAGCTCAATACTTTGAAATGTTCTGCTGGCCTTATCCTCCATACAAACTTCTTGTTCTCAACTTCAAAACCAGCCATCACCATAAAAAGAGCTGCTTTGTGCTCCGCAAATATTTTGATTTTTAAACAAATGACACAGACAAACAGGACACAGAAACTGCTGATTCTTTCCATCAGGAGTACAAAATGTTCCATTTTGTTATAAAGTCTTTCATTAAAGATGAAAACATGCCATAATTTATGCATTTTTTATAATGGCTGAAATCTGTTGATGGAAATATGTCCTTCTTCTCTAGGACAGCAAATACCCCTTGTGCCACACAGGAGAATGCTAGTTTCCTGTGCTACCAGCATTGCCAGAAAGAGCAATTTAACAGGACTTCTTAGCCCTTTGAGCTGATATCTTTGTCTAACTTCACTTTGTTCCTCACCATAGGAAAGCTAAAAATTTGAGGTAGCAACAGCACAGTGCCTGTGGAAGACAATGGCATTCATATATTTGTACACTTTACTTTCTAATGACTTGGGATGACAGGGTGGGAAGAGAAGAAGAGTGGAGGTAGGAAGGGGAATCACTGACAGAATTACTGAAGGGCACTAGAAGTCAGACAAAAAGCTACAGACAGGAGTGCTCATGCTGATTAATTGAACACTGCACGAAAAGCTGCTGCCTTTTTCCATGTGACGTGGAGATGGATGCAGACCATGTCATGAAAAGCAGAAAAAAAGGAAGCTTGCAGTAATTATCAGAGCTATGTGTCCTTCATTTATCCATCAACAGGAGAGGAAGTGGCAGTAGACTTTTAGGTATTATATCTATTTCCTCTTGAGCTAGATATCCCAGCAGAGACAGCACAGGAGACCACTTCCATAAGAGAAGTCAAGTGATTGAAATGAAAGCTAATTGCTGCAGCTCTGGATGACTAAAATATTTTAAAATCCCTTTCCTGAAGTACTGGGATGCATATGTATCATACAAATAAACATATCCTTCATATTTATGCTGCTACAGTACAGGTGGAGTTCTATAATAATCTGTCTTGGAATTTAAAATATTTGCACTGGAGCTGTTAAGCATCTGGTAGCAATGCAGACTACACATTTTTAAAAATGTTTCTCATAACAATGGTTATTTGGAGAGGTTAAATGATTACTTTTAATAAATATGTTCTTAACCTAACACCAAAGCTGTGATTCAGATGATCAAGCAGCAATTTTTAAAATCAGAATTTGTTATGAGCTTGATTTCATTATTAGGTTTCCGTTGTCTTTAAGTAAACAGAATAATAAAGAGGGGAAGCACACACTAAAGTACCGTAATCTAACCTGTAATTTCCTCTTCCATTTCTAGAATGAAGAAGCTTAAGAGCAAGCTACCTCAAAGCTGCTCTCAAGCACCCTCCCCAACATGCTAGTGAGGGCTATAATCTAATTTTTTTTTAAAGCAATACTTCCAGTGCAACTTTTTTTGCCACCACACAAAGGTGAGTTATCCACGCACAGTGCATCTCAAGGTACACAGGCACTTTTGCTCATGCATATTCATGGCACAAACAGGTGAGTGAGTACATGCAAAAGAACACGCAGAATCAGGCACTTCCCTCCTTCCTGTTTCATCTCCTTCCACTCTCCATAGCATGTTTCTGGTTGTTTAGTAGATAAGACACTCCTAGTGGCCTCTCAACATTGGTGAAAGAAGAGAGTTTCAAATGACAAACCCCTCCTACTGTTTTTATTACAGCAGTTTTAACACAGGAGCTGCCAGTATGGAAACACTTAGATCCAATTAACTATTTTTCAAATATACCACATACATAGACCTCCCTGTTTCTATGTTCTCTTCATTTTTATAACCGTGATATCTCACAATATCTTTCTGAGCTAAAAGAGTTCTCAGGTAAAATTCTCACAAGTGTCTGCAGTTCAACTGACTTTAATCAGATATATGGTCTTTGGTGTCACCAGTGCTTTTGAAAATACTGCCTTTCAACTTCTCTTTGAATACTATCCTTATTTGAATTAGATTCCGGGAAATTATATCCCAGTAGTTTTCCAAGCTTTATCTATCACTGACAACCCTTATAAAAATCCTTGCCAAATGTCTTAGGATTTCAGGTCAATCCCTCAGTGTCTCCACTCTAGAGACAGACTACACTGAAGCTGCTCTCGGAAGGTCAAACCGCATTCCAGTGAAATTTCACCCAGTTACCATTTTCCTCTGAAGCAGAGCAGGCTTCAGGGAGGTTCCCAAAGTCTCTTGCAAAGGAAGCAGGGGGAGGCCAATATCACCTCACAGAGCAGGATGATAAAAGGCTTTTTGCTGCTTCACAGAAATTTCAAAAGAACCAGTAAAGTATAATTTATCATTTTCCCCATCCCTATTAAGCTGCTAATGTTTCTGACCATAGAAAACACTCAATCATTCTTTTATTTTACCATCTGTTGTTACAGCATGGGTATAAGAAAGTTATACGAGGGGAAAAAAAGAAAAAAATTCAAAACCACAAACATTTAGGAGCAGGCAATAATTTTTGATCTCAAACTCATCATTAATGTTGGCTTTAAAACAGAAAAATCATAGGTAGATGGAAGAGCAAATAATATCACAGTTTTGATAGACTTCAGGTATAGTAAAATTACAAGGAAAACATTCCTTTGTGTGCTAATGAACAAGAAAAAACTGTAAGAATAAAGTAACTGTCAACCACATAGGGTGGGTCTGGTCTGAGATTGCAAATAAAGAGGTAAATGATAACAAGGCACCTGGTGTTTGGAAAGCAAATATTTAAATTCTATCTAGCAACACAATACCCGCCTTGAAATATGTAGGCTCTCAGTTTTTCTGGCACCTGGGAGAAGTTGCTGTGTTCACATTTTTAAACTAAGGTTGCACAGTACCAGCCAACTATTCTGTCCATGTGATTCAATATAAGATAAGGGTACAGACAATCTCTGAATTTTACTTAAGGTTTTCTTTCTTTGTTTATTTACTCAAGCCAGTAAATAAATAAAAAAATCACCTTCGTCCACAATGCAAGAGTGCCTTTGCAGAAAAAAAGGAGTCTGGGAAGATTGAATACCATAATTCCCTCTAATTTTGAAAATGATCACTGCTGAATGTTTTCTGAGGGTAAAAGTGTAATCGGCTATAGATCAATAAGTAATTTCATTCAAAAGGAACTCAACTGTTCCTGAAAGTAGAGACATTCTCAAATAAAAATCAAACTAACACATTAACAAAGTTCAGACTAATCTAAACAACAAAATTTTATACTGCCCTAGTTACGTTTTTCTCAATTGATCATTTATTTATGACGCCATAAAACCCCATATGCTTTCAATTTTGATTGCTAGTTCCTTGCTTTAAGGCAGCTGAAATTACTTTTTTAGACTTCCTAGCCTGACAGTCTTCCTTTCTGCTTAAGATTTACCATCACGAAAGAGTGGTGAAATCAGAGGACAAATTCTAATCTTAACAATAAGCACAGTCAGCTGTGATACACTGCAGTTCCACCATCAGATTCCAGATTAAATCCCCCAGGATAAACATACCTTCCTCCGACACTGCTAAATTCTGTTCAGTGTAATTACATTGCAATAAACTGCTCTATCCATACAGGTATCCCAGTATGATTTTTAATTGAAAAGCCATGAAAAGTAGCACCGTAGCAAATAAAAGGCATTTTGAGTATGCCTGAGACCCTGTGTAGCATCATATGCTATAAACCAGTGTCAGTTCACTATTGACCCCAAAAGGTTCATTAACCGCTATAATTACATTCAGACAAAATAAATTTAAACCCCACAAACGTAAGAACGACCAAGACGAGAAGAAATCTCGTGCCTTTGGTGCTGGTACTTACGATATGCAGCTCTAAATAATCTCCAAGGCCAGTAGAACTGTCCACTCGCACCAGCACAGCCTCTTTTTGCACAGTGCTAAACCCTATTGCCAGTCTGTCCGCTCGAGTGCTCGGCCGGTCATTGGGAGGCCACGTGTAAGTGATTTGTCCACCACCTTTGCTAAAGATATACGTTGTCCCCGCTGTGGGAAAAAAAGAAAAAGAAAAAAAAGATATAATCAGCCCACTTGCACCAGTGCAAACCCACACGGAAATCATATGCTCTACAAAAATCAGGTTCTCACATAGTAAATGGATTCACAGACTGCATTTCAACGTCAAGAGGTCTTTATCTCTAAAAATTACACAGCAAGTGAAATATTAGTGGGGTTTATATTGTGCAATCAGCACAGAATATAACTTAATTGCAAATGAAACGACTTGAAATACCATAGCTCTGATTCAGAAATGCATATCTATTCGGAAGTATTCTTAAGCTTATGCTTGATGAACATATTTCTGTGATGAACAGGGATGAGTTAAACCAAATGCTTTCCTCAGCTGGACCTATGTGGAGAAATCAAGTAATTCCAGTTGCCTCATGGCTGATAAAAAAAAATGCAGCTACTTATTTACACAATGAAAATGAAACATGATGGTAGCCAGCAGAGCAAGATGTTAACAAATACATTCAGATAAGACTTTTACAGATCTGAGGTTTATCTTCGTGTGACAGATGGGGATAACAAATGGAAACATACTTTACTTGTCATGTCAGGACAAAGAGATTAGTCTACCATCTGAGTAAGCAACAGCTTATTTGCATAACACTCAATGCACATCTTTAAAAGTGGAAATCTTTGCACATTATATCCAGGGTGCACTTACAAAATCTATAATCTGTTTGAAACAAGTGTTGTAATCCAAAACCACTTAGCACTCAGGTGCTTAACTTCATCACCAGCATATTTCCTCAGAGCTAAAATAGCAGCATATCCGGACATTTTCCATTTGAGACTTCTATCTTAACAACAGCAACAGCACAGAGCAGGCAAATTGTGCATGCACTTGATCTTTCATTGGAAAAGTCACGACAAGCTGTCCACTCCTTTTTCCATGAGGACAGGTCAAAGCTTAGGGAGATAGTAAAACTAGACATCTGTATTTACAGTGCATTAACCTATCTGTCCTAAGTTGTCTCAAAGTGTGGCTATTCTCAATTTTATTGCATTTTATCTATTTTTATTACATCTATTTTATTAAATAGCTAACGATAAGACAAGTAGGAATATTTTTAAACTAAAAGAGAAAAGATTTCGATTAGATACCAAGAATAAATTCTTTACTCTGAGGGTAGTGAGGCACTGGAACGGGTTGTCAAGAGAAGTTGTGGAGACCCCATCGCTGGAAGGCCAAGCTGGGTGGGGCTTTGAGCAACCTGATCTAGTGGGTGACATCCCTGCCCATGGCAAGGGGGTGGAACTAGACAATCTTTAATGTCTCTTCCAACCCAAACCATTCCATGATTCTACGAAAAGTAATTCAGTTTATTTCACCCAATGTTCTCACTCCATGCTTCGCGTGTCCGTGTAAGGAGACGGTGCATAACAACCTAATTGTAATTTTCTTACTTTCTCTCAAGGTTGACCAAAAATGCTGTTAGCATATAAAGGGATCTAAAATCCCTTGAATGTGCTGGCTTTTAAACCCAAAGCCAAGAAGGACTGTACATTTGCACCACTTGTTCAACTCCCAGATGTCTCAAAATCTTACTCTACTGCTGAGCAAGACTGCTTTGAGTCAGTCATAAAGCAAAAAGGACACTTGGTCTTTTTGAAAAGATCCCCTATATTTATTTTTAACATCACTTTTCCTTTATGCAATTACGTGCCTATTAATTAGGGCTTTTTTCCAGTGCTATCAATCTGTAATAATTTATGCACTGTGCATAGCACTAAAATGACTGTAAATCTCATTTTATATTAATACACTTGTGGGATAGTTTCACTGTGCTTCAAATAGATCTGCTGGCTTTTCTCTTGATGCCAAAACACCAACCAGCATGTGTTTCAGGAGAGTTTGTCAACTTCTTCAGCACAGACATAGACAATAGCAGGTCTGTTATTTAAGATTTCACTGGCACGTTACGTGAAACCAGATTTCATCTTTATTATAAAGAGTTTTGCAAGAGTAGTGAAGATTTGGGCTGTGCCAGGATTGGTAACGGACATGGGGAAAAGAGGTGTCTGGTTTAGGAATATGTGTGACAAAACCCTGCTCTCCTGCTCTCTCACCCTCGCTTTCCTCCTATGCAGTGATCTAAAACTCACGAGGATCTGCTGTGTGTCATTAATCTCCAGTTACAATACATCCCAAAACAAAGACACATTAGACAGCTAATATCACTCCTGATGCTCCTCAAGTTCTCTTATTTTCTGCTACTGTTGACTTCAAATCTCAACTGATGAGTTGGGACCTTCACAGAGTTTATGTCACACTGGTGTCTGGAGTGAAAGGATTTGTTCTGTGTTGGTGAAAAACTGAGGGCTTGATCCAAAGCTCATTAAAAACAGAGACAGCCTTTCTGTTGACTTCATAAAACATTATGTCAGGTCATGAATGAGGTTCTTATAAGTAACAAAAATGAGGAGGCGAAGAAAAAACAACTCCTTACACCTCAATGTCACAGATGAAGCTGTTAGAATAGTCCGTAAGATTTAAGTGGCAGTGCATAATTCTCCTTTTCTTGGTTGTAACAGATGTGTTTACCCAATTTAGAAGACAAAGAAAAAGCCTGCCAAGCACGGTGGAGTCATATGGAATACAATGACCCAGAAGTAAGTCTTCAGATCTGAACAATGAGAGGCTCTGCTGTTCTTATTCAGAGTGAATCTTTGCTGCATTTTTTCGTTAAATACTGCCCTTCAAATCAACCAGTGAAGAGCAATTCATTCCATACTGCTGCCGCATTGAAGGCAAGGTCAATGTCAGTGGAGCTGGATAAATCTAGCTGTAAATCTTAAACTACATAGAATAAACATCAAAGTTAAAAAAAGTATCTTTTATCCACGAGAACACGTGGCTTATGGGTTTTTATGAGAAAGCTTTCCCTCCTTTATAACTGCCCATTTTGTAGCTCTTCGAACTAACTGTGTGTCTGGTAAAAGACTAATTAATCCATGCTGATGAATACAGATCTGCCTCTGTCTGAGCTGTACGGGGAGTCACGTTCTTCGAATTTCCTGTATTAATTATGAAAAAAAAATGGGTCGGAAGCCATTTGAGAATAGATCCTCTGGTGTTTATATTTCAAGAAAGACAAATATAATAATGTAAAATTTATTACTCTGGGATTGATCTCAGCTTATAGGCCAGCCTCCCATTAACTATTAAAAGCTAGAAACCGAGCAGTTGTTGGAAACAACCCTCCTTACTATCAGTTTTGGATATGTTAAGAAACAACAGAGGAAGCATAATTCACTTGCTTCATAAAGGCTTTTATGCTCTCTGACAAACCTTATAATGCCTCTGCCGCTCTTTCAGAACATTGTCACGAAACCCCAGCCATCTCCCTTCCCTCTCTTAGCTTGTGGCGCTGTGTTGTTTGGGGTTTATCATCTCGAGAGAATTGAAAGCAGCGGAATTATAATGTCGAGAATAGCAACGCCATCAGCACAGTACTTGTAAGCAGGCAACTTTGTAACATGCCAGTTATATCTCTCAGCCGCAGAATTTACTGCCTAATTCTTTATGCTTCCATGCACCCGCACAATGTTTAGGAAAAATGTCCACACAGCTCTTTGAAATTCTTACCCATGAAAGCAGGGTTCCCATTGTAACAAAACGCCAGTGGTCAAGATACAGTAATGTTTTTTAATGGCCTCGGTCTCTGAAGTCCTACTTGTTTGCAAAATTCATCTTTATGAAATAGTGCATTCATTTCAGCACAGTCTGGCAGCAACTCAAGGACATCTGCTTACCTCTACAGTATTAAGCAGATAAATATTTTGTTTAGTACCCATTTACTGTATTTATTATTGTTTATGACTGCAAAGCTTTTCAATATTTATTGCTCTGAAGTCACATTTGATGTAGCTTAATAGTTTGCTCAAATCAACAACAAATCAACAGCTTTCTGCCTTCCTCATGTTCATTCCAATTTTGAGTTCAAGGTATATTGCACTGAAGGGTAATGTACATAATTCCATTTTTCCCATATAATGTAAGTAGCATAATGTTTATTTTCAACATTCACATCAGGTTTCAGGTGCTGATGAAGTGAATGCAGTGGTTTGATTGAGCTCTGGACCCTAATAAACTACGATTCCATCACACTCTGTGACTGAAAAACTGAAGACTGAAGCCTGCAAAGTTCAGTAATGAAAACTGCACTTTCATTAATAGAAAAGCGATTTGTAACTATTATAAAAAATATGAAGGGTAAGGACTGCTAGTAACAAGAGGTTACCTAATAACATAATTTCCTTCTTTCTGTATCTTATCAGTACTTCATTCTGGGCTACAATGTGAACCCTCTTATTCCTATTGGTAAGTAATTACTTGCATTGATAAACCTGCTGAATCCAGTGAGACTATTTGTGCAGGCTTCTATTAATTACCAAGAATGAAGAATTTACAATATGGAAACATATATATATATACACACACACAATTGTCCAAACATCTATATGAAGGCATTAATTATATTTACTATGTTCAGAGGAGCATATAAATCTCCATTAATACTCATTATTACATATTCATCTATGCATTTTCAGTCCACACAGCTGCAGTTCAGAAAAATACCCCAGATTTCTGTACATATATTTGTACAGATTTTCTAAGGTAAGTAAAAGAAGGAATGCTTCAAGCCAGAAGCATGATATGCCAGGGAGAGAGAGGGAGAGGAGGGGGGTTCCAAAATAATCCATTTGGTGGATTAAAATACAACTCTTCTGTATTGTTTCTTCTTAGACTTTGAAGTGTTATTAATTATTTACATAGAAGAGAGAAAATATGCCACAGGGTTGAGGTGAGGAGGGTACGGCCGTTAGGGTTAACCACGGGAAGGAGACGGAAAGAGCTGCTGGAAGAAGTATTTCAAACTGAAGACCAGATTCAACTGAATGCTTCCTGAAGGCATTCTGATACACTCTCTCCCACAAATCTGTGCAGGAGCCTGAATATGGATTGTAACTGCTCTCCTGCAAGAGCAACATCAGGTTATTTAATAGCAGAAGAGGTGTATATTGCATGGGGAAAGAGAAAATGTTCAAATGGATTACTGCCTGTAGCTCTCCAAAGAGCTTGAGCCGCAAGGGTAGGAATGGATGTCTTATTTTCTGGCCAGATTCTCTTAGATTTGTGGATAATAGGGACTAGGAGCATATTTATGATGTTCCTTTGACCAAGCTTGGCAAACCTTGATAAAGGTTCAAAGTTTTCCTGGAAATTGGTTGCTACTCCAAACAATTTCTAGTTAGGTCCTTGAACCCATCTAACTGCATGCCCAAACAAGGATTGTTACAAACAGTCTTAACATTTGTCACCTGTAAGGTCACAAACTGCACAGCAGAATTCTTTAGTAATCCCATTATTTTGTTCTTTGATCTTCCCTTCTTCCAGAGTAACTGTAAGAAAACTCACAGACCAAAGCAGCATTGACAAAGATCATTGCTGGGTTTTGTTACTAATATTGTCATTAATGATATCATCTTGTCTCTTCAGGTAAAGATGCTGAGGAAAACAAAGCAGATAGAAAATGTCTATCTGCCTCCTGTCAGCCTTTTATGGCACCCACATTTCACTGTGCTAAAACTGAGCTCTAAAATTCAATGTTTCTTCAAGAAAGGCTGAAGCCACATCCATCCAAACTTCAAATACCTTGACCAACTCAATCATCAGCTGGAGCAATTACTTTAAATGAACCAACAAAGCAGTATCTACTAATACTAGTTCAAACACAACTTTACATTGCATTATGGAACTACTCTTCCCAAAGCACTAGGGTGACCCTGATTTGCTTTATCAAAGCCTACAGGACTTTTCATCACACTGCATCCAGTTTTTCAGAGAGATCTATAAACCAGTGCTGTGTGTGGTTTATTATATTCAGCTATCCCTAAGGGCTCTCTCCAGGTAAAGGTCTAAGTGATAATAGAACCAACACAATCTCAAGTCACGCTGAGCATCCTGGCCTTTGCAGTGGCATTTGTTGAAGATTCAGGGTGCTAGGACAGATGCAAAGTTTTTTCCTCAGACCACAGAAAATCCCATAAGAAACCCACTCCTTTCTCTACTTCTCCTTTCTTCCAGTCTATAGCATTGGTATTTGGACAGTTGTTTATGTTTTACCTTCCATGCAATAATAAAGTGGGTGAAAAAATTCTCCATTCCTGTTCCAGAAGTTTTTTGTTATTTAAATTCCCCAGCCGCTATCAAGCTCTTTTGATAAACAGGGTCACTAAGTGGCAAACAACTAAAATTTGTGAGTAAAAATGGCTCGACAAACATGTATATCTATAAAGAACAACCCTGACAGCTTAGCATCAGTATTCCAAGTCAGCATCATTCTTAGCATCATAAATGACACAGTTAAAATAAAAGTTTCAAAGAATGTAACGAATTTTACAACTAGAGTGATTTTAATATTTTAAATAAAGCATTTTACACCTCGAATAAGCCCATTGATTTAGATTAGATCACTTATCTGGAGTAAAGTGCTACTCAGTATGAGTAGGGACATTGAATTTTAGAGCCTCCAATTGTGTTTAAAATGAATATAATTTTGAGAAGGACCTTAGCTAAGCAAGAGCTAGCTGAAAAGACTCCTAAGAGAATAGAAATTAAGAGTATCTGTTCATCTGACTTACTAAAAAAACATGAGTTGATTAACTGAATGTCAATGGACTTGATAGTATTAAGGCACTGATTCTGTAAAATTATTTTTATTAGTTTTGAAACGTCCCCAGGAAAAAAATCACTATTTATTTTATGAAAGGATACAGTCTAACACAAGCCTGACACAGAGTGATAAAAGAAAATTATTGTTCTTCTCCAGATTCTCTCAGTTCAAAAATTTTATGGGCTGCCTATTACCTATCGCTTTTCCAGTATGAATGCTGCTTAAAATGAATTTGAAATATTTCTGTATGAAATGTAAGGCAAGTAATTCCCCATTAGGTCCTTGGACCTTTATGCAATGTAGATGGTTAGAAAATGATATATTTTGGAAATTTAAGTCTGCTTTAAATGTCATATTGCACTCAACATGAAACATTTTAATCCATTCTAACTCTATTAAAGGTACCAAGGATATAACATGTCTGATTCTTAAAGCTTGCCAAAAAGTCAGATGGAAATTAAAAGCCAACTGTCTATAAATAAGGCAAAGTTTTATTCCTCCTACAACCTTGTCAACATATAGTTAAAGATAAATTTCTTGAACGCTGTCTAGAGAAGTGTAAATTGCGTGGTTGAGAAGCACATATGAGAAGGCAATGGACTGAAAAGTATTTCTGAACAGATAAAACATAAAGGCATTGTTAAGGAAACTTCCCCGTCCGGCCATCCAGGAGCCACTCCGGAGTCTCCCTCACACCACCCGAGCTGGGACCGAGGCCCCTTCCCAGCTTCAGCCCCACACTCACACAGCCACACCGAGTCTCCGTACTGGCCCCACCCTGGGCTTCCCATAGCAGAGTCCCAGGCCTCCAGAGCCTTAAAACAATTTAATCATGGTGCAATAGCTAAGCAACAGAATAACAAAATAACAAAATAAAATAACAGCTCAAGCTGGTGCCTTCAAGGAGGTACCCTGAGCAAAGGAACCCCTGGGCTTTTATAACCTCACAGTCCAAGCGTGCCAAAGTCTGTGTGGTTGGCTCGTGCTGTCCCTGAGTGTCCAGTCTCCTGGCTGGGCCACAGTTCCCCGTGCCCACTTGGGCTCAGGGTCGTGTTCCTGGCCCTCAGAGCCCAGCCTGCAGCTCACACTGCAGCTGCAACTCGAGCTACCTGCACTAAATGTACTCCTCAACACCGCTGTCAGATGGAAATCAGTAAACTCAAGTACTCTCGAAGACAATAGGATTACTCCAGTCTCCACACTCCTGACATTAGGAAATGTCAAGGCCTAAACTTCAATTTAACCACAGGTGCAATCAGTTCGATTAAAATGAATTAACTGTGCACGCACTGATTTGTTTCTTATGGCTTATTAGTTGTTCCAAATCCAAAATGAACGGAGTGAAGGGGCTGGTTAGTTGAAGGGATTTGTTACAGGATGCAGGAACTAGGACATTAGCTCAAATACTATGCAGGTTGATAGAGACCAAATGTTGTCACCATCTGTTGGTGCCCTCTGTGAAATCATTCAGTGGTTCCAGTCCAGGGACTTTACAAACTCAACAGATACCTGGCAAAAGTTAAAAATTCCCTTAGCCAAGTAACTTGAGTTGTTAGAGTTTCCAAGCTTGCTGACTCAGCTGGGAAGACAGTAAGTTGAAGACAGAAACCAGGACCTGAGCATCTCCCACAAAAGTAGTTCTGCACAGATGTGCATATAGGCCAAAAACCGGTAAAAGAAAAAAAACAGAATTAAATTTTCTCTGTATAGGTCCATCAAAAGGCAATGTTCTTTTCAGAGAAATAGTAATTATTTGTAAGTCATTATTTCATGCAAAACATTAGTGCCTGAAGTCGTGTTTTTATTCAAGCACCTATGGCAGTATCTTGATTCTCAGAAGTGTTGTTGCATTTCCGGCAACCTTTAAAAATAACCCCCCTGTTCCTTAAATGGGGATCCAAGCATTTGAAATAGCTGGCCTTAAGTCATTTAATAGTGTTAGAATGGACAGGGGTTTGGCTGCAAGTGCCTAGCATGCTTCTAGGCTAAAGTCTTTATTTCTTATTGGCTTCCTTACTAATACAATATTCCAGCTATCCAGTCTTGCATTAACTTAGTTATTTTTAAGTGACGTTTATATTATGTTCCTTGCTAAATTGTGCATCTCATAATTTAATCTTGAAAAATCCTTAGAGAGCTTTCAAAAATAGCCAAAAGTTGTCTTGGAAGGAAGGTATAGCATGCTGAAAATGGAAGCACTACTAACTGCAAGCCTGCTAAAGTCTCTGAAAAATGATCCACGCCCAAGGATGTCAGATGCTGGACTAAGATAAGACGTTGCTGTTGCTTGCAGCAGAAAGATGGTACAGGCAACACCACAAATTACAGGGTTTGCTGAGAGGGAGCCTCTGCTGAGAACAGATAATTGTATTATGGGCAATGTGCAATGAAGTTTAATCTTGCTTGTTTGCAAAGGTAGTAAAGAGTAAGAAGTTCTGTGGCATACAGTCTCTCCCCCTAATTACTCAACTACTAATATTTAGCAGACAAAATATTATTGTGGCAGCATTTCTGAATGTTTTTGAGTAGCCAGACATGGGCCATAGCTGAAGAAAAATAGAAAGAGCACAGTTTTTTAGAGATGTTATATCCTAAAATGCAAGAATAGCAACCATTGTTCTTGTAACAAAAATGAAATCAAATAAAGTGCAAGAGATGAAATCTTTGGAAAAACACCAATCCTCCCTGAAGCAGCTGTTCAGAGGCATCTCAGAAGGAGACCTGGCACAGGGAAGGACTGATGAGCAAGTTGCATACTGACTGCAGTCTTGTGGCGTTGTACCATCTCCCTAATTCCAAGCATGAACAAAACTTCAGGATATTTCATTTGATACAGAAGACAAGTTTTAAAGCCAAAGCTAGTCTTCACCAGCATTGTATGTACTCAAACCTCCAAAAAGCATCAGGTAAAGGAGGAATGCAATATAAAAGTCTCTGCTTGGTTGTCTCAAGGAAGCCTGAAAATAAGAACTCGCAAGCAGCTACAAATGATACTTCATCTGGAGAGCTTTCCTAGTCGTTATCCCAAGGATTGACTTTGGAACATCAGTGTTTACTTACATTATCCAATCTGTGCATGAAACAAACAATGTTTAATAAGGGTACACAGACACAGCTGTATTTGTACTTGAATCTTTAGGGTATTAGACCATTACAATAAGAGCTAACAGGGGCCAGCCAGGTTGGGCCAATTCACTTCCTTCCCACTTCTTTCTGTTCTGCTACATAATAGATTTTCAATTTTGGCCTGGCACACAAACAGTAAGTGCTTTGTCATTATGACAATTGCTGTCATTCTTCTTTGCAAAGTCCTTGTGCTGTTGTTTGTAAGCAACAATTCTCCGCCAGCTTCAGAGGACAAAGAGCTGCAGGGAAAAATATGCAGCTTTATGCTTTTCACTGGGTTACATAGTTAAGTAATCAGAGAGCATGGTTAAACCGCTGGATTCCACAACAGTGTTTGGAGAGAACCTGACAAAAGAGTTTTGGGCTCCAAGGTATTCAATCATCTCACCAGGGACTAACTCAAGTGTTGGCTCTGACACTACATACACCAGTGCTATCAGCCATAACTTAATTCACTCGTGTATGCAAGAAAGGTGAGCAGTTAATCACCCTCTGAAGACTAACCCAGCCTAATTAGCACAGTAATTTTGTGTAGGCCACTCACTTCCAAAGGTCTGGCTGGAGGAAATTACGATTGCTTTTAATATCCTGAAGTGAAGATCAGTATTCAATAGCTTGGAAAGCCTTACTTTAATATAGTGCTTTATAATAACATTCTCAAAGATGTCAAGAATCCTTCAAAACTGTAAGTGATACCAATGCATGTGGAAAATAATTCTGTGAAGAAATGTGCTCAGGGATAACCCATTTATCAATAAACATTCTTCTAAGTTTGCTCAAAAAAAACCCCAAAAGTAAAACAGAACATTTCCCAGAAACAGAAGGAAAAAATAGTGATTCAAATACACAAAACACCAGTCCTGCAGAACGAGCTGCAGCGCACCAACTTGGAAGTTTTGAGGGTTTAGAAAACGCTAGAGTGTTTTCTTACAGCATTTCTGTAACACGGAACATGTTTCCACATCTCACACAAAGACTGATTTCATTGAAGACACACAAATATTAAGATAGGGATTGCATGCTATTTGACTTGAAATTTGTTAAGTTTTAAAAGTCATAAGAAGGCTCTCTGCCTATTCATGTAACGAACATCAATCAGAAATTAAGAATCATGATTTAAATCCAGAAGGTTTTGTTCATATCCTGTTCAGTTCTCAAAGGACACTACCTACTCACATGCTGGAGTCTCAGTAAGAAGGCTATTCAATGAGAGGCTGGCTTTGTTATGATATTGCCAGCATTTGTAATAACAATGCAACCTAAACACTGCAATTAAAAAACAGAGTAGTATTTTTGGAATACCCTGCTGTTCTAAAGTGCATTGTGAATATTAACATATCCCAGTAAATTAGTTTGCACTCATTATCATAAGCAATTACTTACTGTTTAGATGCTGCTGATATTAAATTGGCAAGCAATTTGCAAGAACTAATACATAGCGTAAAAAACTTTTCAAAATTCTAACAGTATGAAAAGACAAGTGTTTCTAGTAACACAATCCCTTACACACAGATGCCTCTCTAAAAATTCTATGTATCTCTTCCTATCAGTTATCTTTTTTCAGCAGCAAGTGGATAACTAACTACCTGAGGCTCTGTGACAAACTCTTTATAAACTTCGTTTTGATTCTGTGGAGTAAATCATAAATACCTCGGGCCAAATGTGACAGTAACATCTCATTCACAGCGAAAAAAGAAAGTGTTTTCATGCTCATTTTTGAAAATAATAGTTTAGAAAATATATCAATGTGAAGTTCAGTTCTTTGCTCTCAAAGCTATTACTTTCCTGATACAACACTGTCAGATGGTGAGGGGAAATCAACACCTTCGTCCTCAAGATACAGCCAGGAACAGAACAAGGCATGGAGAACCTGTCCTGCTTTTAGCAATAACGACAACACGAGCCTATTTCTCTTCAGTCCAAGAAAGCAGTAATCCCAAAGGAAATAACCTCAAAAATAAAACCCCAAGTTAGGAAAGAACCAGGACTACTTTTCTGAAGGACACTTAGTGAACGCGACAGACATTCCTGGCCCGGTGTTCTGCTCAGCCACAGAAAATGAGCAGATCAGGTAGCGCGAGCCAAACATAGCCCAAAGAGCTTTGTGGGGAGTCTAAAACAAGGGGAACAATTTGCTTTGTTCCTTAGTTTGCATCTCAGCCCCAAGTTTCAGATGAGAAACACTGCATGTCTTTTGGCTTACCACTGCTCGGGTTGCTCCACACAGAGATCATGCCAGAGCACAACCAAGGATGGGGGCCAAATGAGAGGGTGTGGAATGGCTGTGCTATGGAGCACTTTGTGCCACGGCCTATTTGGCAAGGTGGCGATCAATCAAAGGTTGAACTCAATGATCTTAGAGGTCTTTTCCAACCTAATTGATTCTGTGAATAGGTTATGCCTTCCCCTGAGTCAGCCTGCACAGCCAAGGAGCAAAGATCCAGCAGCCAACAGTGCTATCAGCCCTCAAAGACCTCAAGGCTGTCCCTATAGATACAGGATGGGCAGGCTGATCCTTATGCTGCTGGGGAGCTGAAAGACCTCAGTATGGCCAAGTGGGATTTCAGCCCCACGTTTCAGTAAAACACTCACTAATCCTGATCTGGTAGGATTAAGCACCTATTGAAACCACAACCTCAGCTGAGGGTATGAGACTGCAAAATACTTGTATGGGTATTGTGCCTATCTGTTTATGCAAAATTGCCTTTAATGCAACTGTGAACCTTAATGGGGACCTTGGGAATCCAGCAAAACATAAACAAACCACAGTAGTTTAAGTAATTCCCAGAATACATTTCTAAAAGTATAACTTGTGATCTCAGGTCTCAATCTTTCAAGCTATGTTTCAGTCTGGAACCAATTACTATAACCATCTTATCTTGCAAAATACACAAGACTGTAATAGAAACACTAATGCACCCTTAGCTCCAGGAGCTCAATGGTCCCTGTCTGCTGTGTTCAACTTTGTACTCTTCTGTTACAGAGTATTGGCTTGAAAATAGCTTTGCTAAAAATAGGCATAATTTTTGAAAATAATTTCGTCAGTTCTTAAACATATTTTATCTTATTCAAAGCTGGAGCACTTTTAGCACTTTTCTTGTCATCACCTCTAAAAAAAATACATTTCTAAATGATTATTTTTTTAAATCAAATCTTCCAATTAACTTTGTGAAGTAAAGCCACAGACTTTTGCAGCTAAAAATGATGTGTGCCTTGGTCTCTGAAACAAAGTAATGAAGTTCTCATCTGATTATCGAACCCAATGTTTTGTACTTATTGACCTTGAATAGAAAAGAAAATTCAGCAACTGTTTGTAATGAGAATAGGGCTTCAGTCACTTCATATTTCCCCTTTCATCAATCCTGCTTTCCTTCCTTCTTCTAATCCTAATCTGCAAGAGTTCTGACAAATTGTTTGGTTTCTAACAATGTGGTAGCCATCGTGAGCAGCTCTCAGAGCCACAGGCCACCTCTCCAAAGAATTCTCCCTCTTTTGCTTGGGGGAAAAAATACCTTACAGTTGATGTTCAATATCAGTGTCCTTAAGCTACTAACTCCTTGTAGGCTAGAAGAGGAGGAATGGAAGCATCAAATTACATTTTGATAAATAAAAGATGGTGCATAACAGCATACAAGGAAAAACAAATTTTTCACAAATCCCAAAAGAGCTATTTCTACATTTTCTGGAGAAATCCTGATGCATCTACCTTCAGGATCTTGGCTGTACATGACATTTAGACACAAGATTGTTAAACTAGAACTATAATGAAAAATGCAGGAATGTTTCCTTAAACAGCAATTTCTATTCATTCCAGTTAAACCTCCTCAATGTTTGTAGACCTAAACATGGCTTTGTCATATCTGTATTACACAGAATCTTAGCAGTGATGAAAAATGTCATGTTTCATGAACAAGATTCCTCCCTCAAGCCTCATAATCTAATAATATCAAAAACTAAGGGAATCTGAACTTCTACTAAGAGTAGATTGTTAGAATTAACAGCTGAAATGAGAATTTGCATATGTGACCCCAAAACACCCTAAAGCCACCTTAAAAAATGAGGAGCTCCTAATTTGTAAATCCAAATAACAAGGCATTTTTATGTTCCATAGCAGCTTTTCAGCCTCTCTCAAACTTAAACTTACATGTGAGCACTTCTCTACACAGATCAGGTATGGGTTTAAGGGAAAGCACATGCCACAAATAAAGGAAAGATACAGAAAAAGCTTTGGATTAGAATTACACTGCATCCCTCCAACAGTAACATCAACAGAATGAATCTGACACTTAAGCAAGAGGGCACAACCAAGGAAGAAAATGTTATGAAGTAGTTAAAGTTACCCTGTGAGCCTCTTTATGCTTATGCAAACATGCACCTTAAAAAGATGGACCTAAAGAACAAGTCTTGCTCTAATTGTTGTGCTGGTGGCTGGAGAAGTCTGCTGTTGTTAGCTCAATCTGATAAACTTGACATAATTGTAAAGCACAGCCAAATCACACGCAAATCCTCTGAATGCGTGTCAAACAAGCCTGGATCCCTCAAATCCCAAGCTATGTTATCCCTATGTTATGCCTCTTCCTTGGATCAGCAGTAGTGTCCAAAAGACTTAGTGGTACACTGCTTCAGGAAGCTGATGCAGCTCAGCTGATGCCTCCTCCTCCTCCTCCTCTGGAATAGCCTGGATGGCCCTATTTGAGTGCTGTGGACTTAAGCTGTCAGTGCTCTCTCCTCCTGACACCTGCATCAGGGAACACTTAATATTTTTTGGATGTTTCATCTGCTCAAGGGATTAAACTCATTGTATAAGACAAAAATGAGAAAAAAAGAATGAGAGTCACAAAACTAAACAGAATCCACAAGGTTCTACAGTAACGCAAACATAACTGATTGTCAGCTTCTCCAAAACCTACCTAATTAGACCTGTTATCAAAATGAGGGTCATGTTAAATAGTACTAAGCACACCCTGTACTTACACTGATAGTCATGTTAATGTTCATCAAAGTAATTTCTGTTTTAAAAGGGATGATTATTTAGTACCATTATCAGTCTCAGCCTCAATACTATGCTGTCACTAATATGCAGAGACCTCAGCTTCAGAGAAAGATTCATTATCTCAAGTGCTGAGTCAGTATGAGCTCCATATTTGGACAAAATACAGATTCTGCACAGAAAAAAAACCATTCTGTTTGAGCAAGACACTGTGCCCCTTAGTCCTTGCTTCAGTTGAGGTGGTGACCTGGATCCTTCATCGATAACTCAATTTATTAATTCTGGACAGCATATAGTAAACTGCTTTCTGTAGCAATTTGCCACTGATGGAGGAGAGCTGTTGAGGAACTTTCCCCTCCTTTAAAGAAGATACTTTAGCTGTCACATCCTGTAGAACAATCAATGTTACCCCTTGCTTCTTTCAGCTGCTTTCCAAGCTGGCAGTCTTAAGACAGCATTTTCAAAAGAAATCAAACTGGTACATTTTCCTCGTGTTCTCCTATGCAAGGTTTTATAAGGGAATAAAGTGCCATTTCATCTGAAAAGATACTCCAAACTATTATATTTTGGGATTTTCTGCCTCAATGTGTTTCTTTTATTTACTTGCACTCAACACAGATAGTAAAAGAACAAGCAGCCTGACCTTTGGACAACTGTCAAAAAGCTCAACTCTGCAACTACAACAACCAGTGTGACCTTCTTCTCTACCTTCAGCAGCCAACAATCACACACAAGGAAGGAGAAAAAAGCAGCCTGGCCTGTGTAGAAAACTGGACTAGGTCAGGTAACACAGCCTGTTCGCGAAGCGCTTGAAGATGAGCACTTTGTGAACCCTCTCAGAGCATCTGGGACCTACCAGCTGAATTCCAGAACTGTTCCCTGTGATGCCCTGCCAGCAGCAGCTGCCAGTTTTGCCAGAAGAGATTTATCCACATTTCTGTAGCTCCGTCTCTGTCACCTCAGACTGGATATCGCGTATCATCTGTCTTTCTGAGGGCACCACAAACACCTATTATTTACTCCTCCATAATCCATATCCAATTTTCACAGCCGCGTGCGTACAGAGCTGGCAGGAAGGATTTTGAGGGTATGGCTCCATGCACAGAGACCTGAGAGTCTCCAGTCTTTACCCAACACACCACTAGAAACCAGGGTGACTTCTTCCCAGCAGCACCCTTGCTGCAGCAAACGGGCTGCATTATAGGCCAAAGTTTGCTTCCAATCGATTCCCAAGGTCAAGATCACCAAAAGCATATATTGCAGCAGTGCTGGGAAGTAAAACATGAAGTGGAGATAAAAAAAGAGGAAACCTATCATGACTACTGTTAATTTTCAATAGTTCTACGCTCCAAGCAAAATACAGGCAGCCTATGTCAGTCATGCTCTTAGAAATAGAAACAGCCACTGTATTTTCTGGCTTCTTTCTATACTGCATCAAAAGTGGCTTGGTTTTATTAGGAGAAATATACAGTGCAACATCCTATGCCATGCAATATGCTCCCTGACTCAGAGGGCATGTGGTTGATTTTATTGATTCAGTTTTCACACTACTGCAACCCCATTATTGCCAGCAGAGCAATTGGAAACTGCAAGCAGATTCTAGATTGATAGGCCCTGACATTTCTAATTTTCTAAAGTATACAGCTAGCTTTATTTCTTTTCCTCTCCTTTTTTTTGTTTTAATTTGGATTTTCCTTTCTAATAAACCCACTGCTGTGGGACACCTACTCAATGGTACTCTAGTAAAAAAACAACAGAATTCATTCCATTAGAGGCATTTATTGGTATTATTAGGATTTTACAACATGATAGCATAATCTATCCTTTGCCTGAAGTAAACACTCTTAAAGGGAAGTCCGCAGGGAGAGTAAAACTGAAGCATTTTTTAAAGTGGTGCATACTAACCAGATATATAGCTGGAGGAAAAAATAATGTTATAACAGGAAGATTCTGCAAGTAGACCACACGACAAGCATGATACCAAGGAATCAAAATATGACTGTAGCATATACTTTGGAGCAATAAGAGGAGGAGAAGAAATCAAGGAGAAACTGGCAGGAGGAAAATATGACTGTTAGGAGCTAGAGAAGAAAATCAGGACAGAACGGTGAAGATTGGAATGCTTGCACTGAAATCAGCACAGTGGGAAAGACGAGCCAAAGATTTCCCAGCTTGTGTCTCCGGGCTCTGTTACAGCTCAGGAAGAGGCTACCAGGGTTTCAAGCTACCACTCAAGTTGTAATGATTGGAGGATACCTGGACTTTTATGGATCTTGTTGGAGATTTAGTGTCTATAGCTGCCTTATACCTAGATTCTTAATTATCATACCTGTCCTATTCAAGCAGGTCCAACCTTTCCTGCTGTCTTCTAGCTCTTTAGTCTATGTTTTTTCCCCGAGTTTGTACTGGTCTCGATGCTATCGGATTCTTGTCCACAGAAACATTAACTACACTTGGGGCTTCTATAGAAATACTTGGTAATAATGCAGCCAGTCATTTACTGAGCTCAAAAGCAGAACTGCAGCACAAAGTGCACAATAACACTGCCTATTTAGATTATCTGAGATAATAGTCTCATAAATTGTGTCTATGTTTAAAGTGATCAACACCGACTCTTTCTTAATAGGCCTATTACAAGGTCAGTAATAGAGGATTAGGAAAAAAAAAATAGTGTCTATAGCCTCTACTTGTTTAGAAGTCAGGTTTCCCATTTAGTACTAAACCAAAAAAAAAAAAAAAAAAAAACCAACCATAAAAAAACACCACGTTTTTAAANAAGCCGTACTATACACATACGTCAGTTTCTGAAGTATTAGCAAATACCATTTAAGAAATCTTTTCAAAAAAATTTCTGCCTATTTTCATTTTATTAAGTTAGTATGACAAAAGTAAATGTATTCAAAGCAAAAGTATTGATCCCAGAGACTGTTTCTTTTCTCACAAACACCAAAGTAAATTAGGAACAACTCACCTGAAGACAACTGAAGAGAAACTACCACGCCGAAATAAGAAGATATTGTCCCCGGAGCTGTAGAACTGGAAGCACCACTTGGAAGTGGTGGTATATCCTGTGCTAGCTCCCCGGGGCAGACACACACACAACAGAACGAAGCTGAGATGAAGCTGCCCTCTTGGAGGAAAGGTGTGGAAACACATCTCCAAGAGACTGTGTCTCCCTTTGTTGCGTTAGCTCTTTCCTAAAGAGCTAACTGGCAATGGAAAGAACTCCTCCCTGGGATGCCTGACTGCCTGCGGCTAGCTTAAACAATGCCTAAAAGTTTAGATGCTTGTTCCAGATGAGACGATTCACACTTCCTCGATAAATCCCAGAGCTGTTTAAGCTGGTTAAAAGCAGGCAAGAACACTGCCAGCAAGTTCAGCTGCATCGGGAGGGGCCGATTTTCTCTGCTAACACAGGTGGGAGAGGAGGAGCAGTTCAGAGGACAATAGGCAGCAAAGCAAAAATTCCCAAATTGTTGATAGAAAAACTTATAGCAACAACAACTTGTGATAAATAATAATTTAGGCTTTGTTAACTGATCATCAGATGCAGACAGGCACTAAGAACAGAGAAGAAGCGAAAGGAGACACACAAAATATTTGCTTTACACCAGCTCCGAGTCTATACAGTGTGAAGCTTACCATTAATTTTGTAACTTTGAAACTGTAACTAAGAATTAGTTCTTTCAAAGTAGTTTGTAAAATTCTGTAGCTCTGATTGATTTGCAAGCATTTTTCCTTTCAGTCCATACACAGGTAATAGACAGAACGGGGAGCATGCTGCTAATCAATCTCATCCTCAAGCCACATCAATCTTGGACTCGTATCAACCCAATTTTACCTATGCTAAATCACTACTTCAACAAAAAAGCCAGAAGATAAATATTTAACGAGGAGTAAGGTGGTATGTGAGACTTCCTCCAAGACCTGGGGCAAGTCCAGAATAAATGCCCAGTAGGACAGAATAACAGATAGAAAGAAAAAACAAAACAAAACAACTTGCTGGTAAACAAACAAACAAAGAACAACACAGCAAAAATGTCTTTTGGTAGTAAAAGCGAATTATCATATTTGCCCAACTTCAAAGAAGGTAGAATGTCTTTAGAGACACATTTGCAATGAGCACAGCCCTATTAAAATTTGTTGACAATTATTATTTAAGGAGAATCAACCTTTGTGTTTCCTAAAGGGGAAAATGCCACATGATGAAATGTGCGTAAGAAAACAGAAGACAGCAGCTAATTTCAGGCATCAAAGTCAAGTGATCTGTGTAGGATCATAGACAGTCCAAAGAAGAAATTTCACTCTCCACGGAAGATTGTTTAGAGCATCTATAATTTGGAATACGTCCAGGAAATATATAAGGGGACCCCAAAGCCCTGAATTAGGCCTATAAATCAGAGCTCCAAAGTTAAGACTGTGAGTATTGTCAAGATATTCATAGGCCCAGTCCATGTTCCTAGAGGGAAAGGTGTAACTCTCATGGAAAAACACAGGTGCACTACTTTCATGATCTAGCTTATCCCTACTATATCAGGAGATTATAAATTTCACATAGTGCATTAGGAATTAAATGCCCACCTGCATGCTAAGAAGGAGTAATGAAGTCATAATCATTTTTTTTTTTTTTGGTTAATGAATAGGGATGAAACATTTTCACCAGCAGCAGTTAGCATCCAATTTAAGTACATCACAGAACTGTCTTACTCTTTGCAGTTGAAAAAGAGATCCAACAGCGGTGATGAACGACTGCAGATGAGTAGGTACATTAAGCCTACACACACAGTGCATCCTGAGCTGCTGCTGCTGTTGGTATTTACTAGAAACAAAAAAGAAAAATCAAGAGAAGAGGGTCTGGGAGAAACAAAAATTGGGGAAAGTGCAGTGTGAGACAATGTGTATTACACTGCAAATAGAATCAAAGAGAAATGCAGCACAACCTGAGAACAGAGCAGGAAGGGGGGACCTGAAGGCATCTCTTTTTCACAGTGTGTGAAGCAAAGTTAATTACTGTGAGTTTCAATAGCAGAAAGAAAGAGTATTTCAAAGCTCAACAAGATACGTTGGACACTACCTGTGGGGTATGACAGAATTCAAGGATTGACCAGAACATCAAGAGTGAGGATTCTGAATTGCAAAACAAAAAAAAGACAACAAGAAAAAAAGAAAATATTA
The DNA here is from genome assembly GCA_013397755.1 of Cnemophilus loriae. Classification (NCBI taxonomy): domain Eukaryota; kingdom Metazoa; phylum Chordata; class Aves; order Passeriformes; family Corvidae; genus Cnemophilus; species Cnemophilus loriae. The sequence goes on from VZTF01001119.1 coordinate 1,215,282, forward strand.
ACACCTTAATTAAATTAAGCAAGCGGAATAGATGGTCGGGAATAGCTGGAAAGCTTGGAAAGTAAAAGGGGAAAGAAGAATAAAAGTTGTTAGTTAGCAAGATGAAAGACAGATCTATAGGCAGACAGAGGGATAGACAAGTAAAAAAAATAAAAACATCATAGAAACTGTATCTATGGCAACACTGAAATAGAAATTAGTAGACATTTTTCTGCATTTGAAGTCTGAAGGTTGGAAGAAAATCAAGCCACGTTGCCAGCTATTTTTCTGTGGTCTGCATTATAGAAAACATGTCAGGAGACAGAAAAGAGAATATCAATCAGATCAGAAGAAGGGAAATAGAACATCCTTCTTGCTTCCCTAACAAGCTTCACTTTCTAGTCCTTATTTTCTAAACCAGGGATGTGTACGTTTTTTCAATAAAATTATTTTTTTCTAAGAGATCATGGTTGGATTTGAGGAATTCAATTTGATGTAAAAGAATGTAAGTTTTCTATTAATTGTATCAATTATATTTTAAAAACTTATTTCATTAATCTACACAATATAAATGATTGGTTTCCTTGATTGTTTTTTTCTCTCAAAATGCACATCAGAACCAAACATTTTTATTTGCACACTGTCAAATTTGGTCCCTATATATATTTCCAAAATTTGTTAGGTAAATGTATGTAATTACTGACATAATCTGTAATCTCTTACAAAATGCCACAATATTTTCCACTAGAATTTTGTTCCTCCGATGTATTGTGCAGCTCTTATTTCGGGCTTTCTCTAACCTGTTATCATTCCTACTTAAAAGGTAAAGCTTGACTTTTCATTGCTTTGTTCTTTGTTCAGTCATTTATACATGAGCAAGTGGGTGTGAAGTGCTGGCAGATGTGTCAGGTTTTTTGCACTGCTTCTAACAACTACAGAAGGAGAAAGGCGCTGGATACTTAACCTCACCACTTCTGTTTCGACAATTAGACACTAATATTCGAGACTCATTTATTAGGCTGTTTAACCAGTCATTGACTTGAGAGCTGACTGTCGGGTGTATATATCAATAGAAGGACTCTCTAATGGGATTTTTAATCTATCCATTGAAAAAGAGGTGCAAGTTGTTGGTGAACTGAGAATGAGGAAAAACATAATTCAGGACAAAAAAATAAATTCATGCCCTAAGCTTCAAAAGCTTTGAATTGTATCTTAAGCATTAGTATTCTTTTAATACGTTTCTGAAATAAGTAGAATTCATAAAATATCTGTTCAAACTCTAAAATGAAGTAATTCTTCACTTGGATAACATTATTCAAAGGAACAATGCGACAGAAGCAATTCAGAACTTCCCTGAAGGATGAAGTACATCTCATGCACATACTCCATGCATAAATTACATTCGTGGGTCCCTCAGAGGATCCCACGTTGGATAAATCTGCTCTCCATCGTTCAAAGTGCTCTTCCCCACTTCAGCTCACAGACATGCCTCCAATGCAATATTGCCTCAGATTGTGCTGACAGTGGTGCTGGTTTAAGAGCTCAGGACTCACAGCATTTGCAGTACATAATTTCTAAAGCTACAGATAGTACCCCTAAAAAGTGTCAAAAAATGTTGCACCTATACACAAAAAGTGTTAAGCCTGTAGTCTGAGAAACTGTAACAACAACACTAATGCTGTAATTCCAAATATTAATGTTTCAAATGTCTCTGTTATTTTAACCGAAGAACCTCTTTAAAAATTGTCTATAAATTGTAAATTCTGTAATAGAGAAGTCTCTAGAAATTTGTGAGTATAAACTAAAAGCCAGTGGAAGCCTAGAACATGGGAAATAAACATTTTGATATAAGGACAGTGAAGATAAAATTCATAACTCTTTGAAAGAAAATAATGGAATAAGAAATCAAGATTTTAAAAACAATTAATAATCTGTATGAAATTCTGAGCACGTGGAGCATATGTCCATATAAGACACTGGAAATAGTTTCTTCTTACTCTAGAAATTAATGTGGCTCTTAAGAGTTTTGATTGGCTCCAGAAAAAGAGGAACTAAGAAATTACTATGCTCACTGATGTTGAGAAATTATTGAGTAGGAGAAATTATAATCCTATGATAACAGTCATGCCCGTACATAATGTCAGCCTGGGCATTATCTGAATCCCCAATGCAGAGACTGGAAAGAGTTTACAGCAACTGTGAATATTTTAAAAGGTGCTGTTAAAGAGAAGCACCATGAATCCCTGCCTGGGAGAAACTGCCACGTGTCTAGGTCTTGTCCTCATCCCTGTCCACAACAGGGACAAGTTCTTAGCTGTGCTCAGCCCTCATCAGCTGATGGGCACTGGAGAAGCTGAACTGGATGTTAATGACCCATCATTCATAAATCTGCAGAGCTGGCTTCCGTGGCACAACATTCCAGGCTGGATTAAAAGACATCTCTAAATCCCTGGAATGTATTTTATATGGAGCCTACACTGCACTTGCCACGTAACACAGTGAGATTGAGTCATCATCGTGATTATGATTGTAATGTGAGCAGTGTATTCAAATGCTCTAGTTAAACACAAATCTTAAAACAGAAACCAAAAACCAAAAACTTTCAAACCAAGTACAGAACATCATTTTCCCATAACCGTGTAAGCTGTTTCCAGAGCGCTGCATCCAGCGCTGGGGCCCCTAAGCCCAGCAAGGATATGGACTTCGAAGTCCAGAGTAGCAAGCCCAGAGGAGGGCTGTGAAGATGACCAGAGGGCTGGAGCACCTCTCCTATGAAGGTAGGCTGAGAAAGTTGGGGTTGTTCAGCCTCGAGAAGAGAAGCTCTGGCAAGATCATTTGGAATGTTCTAGTACCCAAAGCGGCCTACAAGAAAGCTAGAGGGGACATTTTGATAAGGGCATGTAGTGATAGGACAAGGAGGAATGGCCTTAAACTGAAAGAGGATAGATTTATCAGCTATTAGGAAAAAATTCTTTACTGTGAGGCTGGTAAGGCACTGGAACAGGTTACCCTGAGAAGCTGTGGATGCCCCAAGCCTGGAAGCGTTCAAGGCCAGGTTGGATGGGGCTCTGAGCAACCTGGTCTAGTGAAAGGTGTCCCTGCCCGTGGCAGAGGATGCGGACCCAGATGATCCTTAAGATCACTTCCCGTCCAAACAATACTGTGATTCCATAATATCATTCTATAATTTGAGCAATTCTTATTTGTATCACACACACAAAGGAGGATGCATAAATCACCAAAGAGAAACTCCTCCTCGCATTGTACCCTTACACACATTTGTCACATGAAGTGTATGCAACAATTGCTACAAAGATACACAGTACGAGAGGCTTAAAGCTTCTGCTTCTCTTCTGAATAATTTATCAAATGCTTAGTTGTACTTTAGAGATCTCTTTTCATAAGATCAGATTACAGCACCAAGGGCCATGGTGTGACTTCCTCATGCTCACACTGATGAACCATTATTCATACAACTAACCCTACTGTGACAAAACCGAAGTGCAGCTCTAAATACAGCGCAGTAGACAGAAAACGGAATTTCTGATGTTCTCCTAGGCACCTATCATTCTGCAACAAATACGAATGAACCAGTTTATTTGGTTATTTTCGCACAAGGGAGCTCTTCCTCACTCATATCACTTAGGAAGTTTAAAAAGTTGCATTTTGACAGACTTTGACTTATATATTGAACAATCTCCCTTTTAAAAGCAATGTTCTACAAGTAGGTTAGCTCAAAAGATGACTTCTATTTTCTCAATAAATGCTTTTGTTATGCAGAAGAGGCAAACATCAGCACATAGTCTCAGAGAGGAACTACATTCTACTCATGTGCAGTACCTCCAAGTAGCAGGAAAACAGATCAGCCTCAGTCTAGTTTACATCCAGGTGGTAACTTTGGAGTGTGGGGGATTTTGCTGCTTTTCTTAAATAAAGCTACGTCAGTTAGTGTGCAGAAAGGGAGACTGGAAAAAACTGGAAGCACTATTTCTCTACTGCTTTTGTAAGGATAAATCCAGAATATTAACAGAAATATTCAACCTGACTGCAAAGCACCAACACTGGTAGCTGAACCCAGGACTGTAATGGTTCCTAAGGAACTGTTACAGCCTGACTAGTCAGTGATCCCTAAATTAAGAAGGATTTGCGTGACTAGTTTAACAACTCTGAAAATGTGGTTATAGTCCACCAAATCACAGTTCCAGAGCATCAGAGCCTCAGAGACAGAACCGGCTCCTGTGGAGTACCTCCTGTTACTGGAGAATATAATTGCTATTTGCAAAGCAGTGTACAACATACTAATTAATCAGCGAACTGTAAAGGTAAATATTATGTCTACCTGAATCCCCACGGCCTGTATATGTAAAATTAAGTTCACTAGCACAACAACATGTGGCTGTATTGCCTTTTCATTAGGAGACAGATCACAGAATCAAAAAATGGTTTAGGCTGGAAGGGACCTTGTTCCGACCTCTCTGTCATAGGCAGGGACACCTTTCACTAGACTAGATAGTTCAGAGCTCCATCCAACCTGGCCTTGAACACTTACAGGGGTGGGACCACCCCAGCTTCTCTGGGCAACCTGTGCCAGTGCCTCACTACCCTCACAGAGAAGAACTTCCTCCTAATATCTAACCTAAACCTACTGACTTCCACTCTGAAGCCATTCCCCCTTGTTCCGTCACTACATGCCCTTGTGGAAAGTTTTTTTCCAGCTCTCTTGTAGGTCTCCTTCACATATTGGAAGGCTGCAATTAGGTCACTCCAAAACCTTTTTTCTTACCAGATTCTCTCAGCCTTTCCTTGTAGAGGAACTGTTCCATCCTTCTAATCAACTTGGGGTCCCTTCTCTGGACTCACTCAAACAGATCAATGTCCTTCCTGTGCTGGGGACTCCAGAGCTGGATGTAGTAAGTGATTTTTCAGAAAAGAAAGATAGAAACTGCTCGTCAAGGCACTGAGCCCTACACAGGCAATTTTAACACATGCTTTTTGCCAAATCACTTCAAAGAGGAACTTCAGTGATTGAGCTTCCATCTTCACTTTGGTAGATGGAAGAATTCAACTCGTTCAATCTACAGTCTGCACTTCTTCAGTTACAAAGGATTTCTGACCTCAGAAAAAGTGTGCTCGGTTCTTGTTATAGGAGCACAATACCACCATATTAGTAACATTTACATTAATTTCAGTGGCAAAAGTGTTTGTTCCCCATGGAAATAAATTGATCAGTTTGCACAGGACCGAAGTGAGATTTAACCTTTCTCTGTTCATTCAAAACTTTTTAGAGCAATACCAATTTACTCTGTTTTCTTGCTCAGATTAACTTCACCATGAACTTAATTTGTAAGTAGATATGCCAGATAAAATGCTGTATTCCTGGTTCACACATGTGAAAACATAGAGGAGGGCATGGCAGGTGGAAGACAGACACTTCCACTGCCACCTGCCTGTCTTTTCCCATGTGGGTTGCAGAGAGAAGTCTGTTCAGAAGCCAGTTAAATCAGGCCAGCACCCTATTATTCACTGAGGCAATACATTGTCATGCGTGTCACAACAGGAACAGGGAACAGAAAAGCTTTGCTACTTTTAATACTGCCAAGTCCAATCACCCAAAAGACTGACAACAACTCCAGATAACTGACAATCAGTGTAATTTTCCTATTTCAACCATCTTAAAAATAGACCCTCAGCCTCGAAAATGTTCATCTTGATAGTTTTTTGAACAAGTTGTTGCAAAGATCGTTTGTCCTGGACTTGTCCACATGGTACTTTTCTAAGTGTTGACAATGATCTGTGCAGTATAAAAATCTCCCCTTTTTAAACTTCTTTGGCAATTTCAAATTGCTGGTGCAAAATGTAATTCCTAAATCAGTCTGAGGAAATCAACTTGTTTAAACTAACCTGTTTTCTTGGTCTTATAGACAACCCATCATTGTGCAGCTCACTGCCAGGAGAGTGTATTTATATACATTATAATATATACTTTTTTAATCTTACTGGAATTAAATCCACATAGTGGAAAGGACTGAAATCCACTATTTTTTTTTCCCTTGAGCTAGCATATCTTTTTTCTGATGTTTCAGTAATCTAGTACAGAAAGATGTAGTTTCCCATGTTGTACACTGCTAATTTTCCTACCTATAAACACACTGGTAATAATAATAACGATATTGGACATTATAGAGAAAGGTGCCTGTATGAAGTAAAACAGGCTAAAAGATGGAATCAGTCTCAGGAGGGACAATTTTCACTCAAATGACCCTAAAAGTTTGTAACGTGGATTTTGGATAAGAAGAGGGGGAAAAACAGCAATAGAGAGGGAAGCCTGTCAGCTGTCTTCACACATGTGAAATAACCTATAAAATCTGTTCTAGCCTCAACCCTTCTTCTTCCAAGATTCATAGCTATCTCTGTTTCTGTAAAGAAGAAATTATCCAATATTTTGTCTGTCATAACAACAGTCCCTGAAACCTTTTTTGTCCAATTAGTTCACTCCCAAACATCACACATGGATTTTTTTCTGTCTCTCAAAGGCTCAAAAATTCCCAAAGAGATTTTGGCCCGTTTTCATTTGAAGAGTCAAGCTTAGTTAGTTTTAAATGGGTTGAGACTAATGAAAAAATATGAGAAAGTGCAAAAAGGTCAAAGCAAAGTGCAGAAGTATTTCTCCTGACAACATTATCAGAAGTGTGACTATTTCAGGACACAATAAAGAGGGAACTGAGAGAAAGGGAAGGATTTGCCTAAAGGCTAATGGAAAACACAATACCTGCAACAGCATATTGTCTTTCTCCTCTCAGGCTGGACTTGGGAAAGAAACTATGATCATGGGCCAACATATGTCATGGGAAAATAAAACAGACCTCACCCAAAAACCTGACATAACTAATCTATGGAAAGCATGATGGTTGTAAAAAACCCTGACCTTCTCTATGGAAAAGGTCACTTGCTATAACAATTTCTAATATCATTTCAGAATTTTGAAAATACCTTCTAAATCTCCTTACAAGAGTTTATTTTGCTCTTTTTAATAAAACATTTTATTTCCCAGTATTTTCTTCTTTTCTTGCCCAACACATATATAATATGACACATACAGCTAGGTCTGGCTAAATTAGTGATTTAAGCAACATGGGAAAGAATTCAAAGTCCTAAACAAACATAAACAATAAAAATATCAGAAAAGTAATAATATTTGGGATTTTGTTCAATTTACTTCCACAAATATCCATTTTATATCTATATATATATATATACAGATATATATCTATATCTGTATATATATATCTACTTCCACAAATATCCATTATATATATATATATAAAAANCCCACAGGACTCAAGATGACAAAGAACAAATGAAAACAATAATGTTCCAGAATTATAGGATGAAAAGAATGAAAAATAAATTCAGGGAAAGTAACAGAGGACAACATGATCCTACTTGGAAGGACCCATTAAATTTTCCTGTAATATTTTTTTCATATCTCCAGAAATGCATATTGCCCTGAAACAACTACATCATCAATACGAGTTGCAGCATTTTATTCTTCTTTGGATAATTGAAGCAGACTAAAAACATCTTAGATTATGCATAACTTTGTGCTTTGCAGCTCCATGGCAATTGCAAAATCGACACTGGGCCATATATAATTGAGCCAGATAAGTTGAAGGAGGCAGTCAGAAAAAGTGGGGAAAGCACTGATTCCAGTTTGCATTTTTATTTTTAATTTTTATTCTTATGGCACCTAACATGATTTCATTTTGCTGGATGCTGTACCAAAAAAAAAAAAAAAAGAAAAAGAGACAGCACTTAGCTCAGTTCATATGACTGAGGGAAATGCACATTTGCCTTTTGCAAATACCCCTACTTGACCTATATTCTCTAGGAGAGGACACTACAGGAAGGAAGATAAAATTGAATTCAGGATTTGAAGCCAAACATTTTCAACTACACAGAAAGTATTTTCATTAAAATTCAGCTTTTTTTAAAGCTATGTTTAGAACCTTCAAGTGTACATAACTGCAGCTTCATTCTGCTACACCATTTGAAGATCTGTCCCACTGTTTTACCTACCTGTGATTATCATAAAGGAAGGGGCCAGAATGTCTTCTTACATCTTTAAAAGATGCCTATGCTGCCTTCCTCTTGGCTTTTAAGACTTAAAGTACAGACAGAGAAAGATCAATAGGATGTGATGACGGCTTAACAAAAGCAGAATGTAAGCAAAGATAACTCCACGGCAGTGGTGACCTTGGAACTCATATGCTGATTAAAATTAGTTATGGGTGTTTGCTATTAAGGCAAATAGCAAACTCATTGCTTACAAACACTTTTCACAGGCTCTAAGGGGATCTCCCAACTGGTAGCATGGCAAAACAATAAAAGATTTACTGTACTTTTTAACACAATAATTGGCCTAAAACTCTACAGAGGAGAGTTGAAATGACAGCAGTCACTATATTATATTCTTCCACCATGCTGCTGTCAGCAAAGGTGCTCTAAAGCCTGAAAAACATTTCCTCCTACAGAGATGCCCAGATTGCATTTTTACAGTATGTTTTACAGTTACATTTTTGCCAGTAAAGGCAGAAACAAGATTAAAAATTACAATGCACTTCAGGATTGTTTTTAGGTTTTCACATATGTACTCTGAAAGTATGGTTTACATTTTTGACATCAGCATAAAGAAATCCTGAGATAATATTGCTGCACTCTTTTTAAATTAGATCTAAATCAATAAAGACTTTCCTTTTTTACTTTTTCATCATGACACTGTGGAATATGGAATTGTAAAAATTGCCTGGATATTATCTAACCTCATCTTTTCCTGTAAGATTAAATTCAGCATGGAGGGCAAGAATGGAAGTTGCAGTTCTTTCACTTAACATTTATGTCTTAGTATGAGATTTTAGAATATTGCATTTATTAGATAGCATGATATCTTCATGCTTTCAGTGTTTCTTCATAAAAAGGATGATTCCAAAATAAGTAAAGAATCATATTTGAACAACTCCCAATCAAGCTTCTCAATGTGGAACATGGGTATAGCACACACCCAAGGTGTGACAGCAGGAATGAGAGTGATACTTGAGTAAAAGCAGCCAAAGAGGGAAATAGCCAAGGTTTCTCTAGCCTTTTCAGTTATCAGTAACAGCTGAAGTCTACACTTATTTCCTTGCTGGGAAGAAAAAGGTAATTTGTGAATCATTCCTTTTACCTGGCATATCAGGAGTGAGCCAGTAGGGAAGTGAAGGGAGATTAGAAATTATCATCTCAGAAAACGTCCCGCCAGTCTGTTGGGCAAAAGACTTACAGGAAGGTCATTCCAACGTTTTGGGGGTTTTTTAAGCCTTCCATTACGTCAGTGATGTTTTTCATTTTTACCAGGATGGTGATTTGTTACCGGGACCTGACTCGGGCAGCCCTGGAGCGGGTGAGGCGGAGCATTCCCCGCGCAGTTCACTGCTCAGCCAGACGGTGCATTCCACGCCAGCTGGCCCTCCCTGTCCTCCAGCTTTTCCTGCGGTGACGTCCAGACACTTCCCTCATTGTCACCACAGGTCACCACAATTTACATCTGCAAAAAAGCCACGCTGTCCCGCAAACACCGGGAGTGATGCGAAGTCCTCGCTCACTGTGTTTGTGTTCAATTTGTCTCCCAAAGGATTTGGGCTCCATAACTCCAGCCATAATTTATGCAAGTCCAGAGAAGTTAGAGTATTGTCCCCTCAATCAATTGATTTGTGTCCTGGTGATTAGAGGAAATAAAAATTTTGAGACTATGATACAACTGGAAACAGGAGAGCTATTTAAGAAGCTCTAGCTATAATTTCGGTCTCGTACAGATTTGCTGACGTCACATAGTCTAAGCCAGACCTCCTTTAACACATAAAAGGACTTTTTAAATTGTTTGTTTTAAGTTGACATTGAAAATGAAAATTGTATCCCAGAATATACAAGACATGCAGCATGGGTAAATCTTGTGGACATTGCCATTCATATCATTATGGTTGTATTATCTTTTTCCCCCCTGATCTGCCTAAACGTACAACAGCCATGCCTCAAACCCAGGTTAACTATCAATTCAAGTTCAAAAATGTAACATTTGCTGTTTGACATGTGGGTCAGATTAGCACAAAGCCAACTTTGCCACTTAGGTTTGCACAAAAAGAAGCACTTACTGCCTAATGCTGTGCAAGAAAATGAAGAAATTTTTCATGATTAAGAGCACTTGGCAAGAACTCTGTTTTAATCTGCTACAGCTTGAATGTTCAGATTTTGTTTCAATCTTTTAGGGAAATAATTAAATTTGTTTGTATTCCACTTCTCTATCTCTACCTCTACAAGGAATCCAGTATTAAGTCCAAATTCCAGTCAAAATATCACACCATCGGAACCTGGCAGTGAGGTGTGCTGGGAATATTTTGAACAAACTGCAAACTCACATTAAATGCAAGAAAATTTTCAGACTTGAGGCTGCACAGTTCATAATTTTGTGTCAATTCAGTGAAGAGTATCAGTTGGGAAAAAAAAAAACCCGATTAATAATTTTACTGGCCTGAAAGATTTGGGAAAGGTCAGGTAAAAAGGTCAAACTGAATATGAAATACTTTATGTTGATGTGAGAAAAATTTACACTGACAACAAACATATTTGGTGGGGTTTTTTGCCTACTTGGTCATTCCAAGAATTTCTGTTCCATTTAATGTAAAACATGCCCCTCCTTTCCTCCTGTCCCTTTTGCTTGTTCAAGAACTCTTGTTCAGTTCTATCATGCTAGTGAGAATTTTCAGATCACCATAAGGAACCCATAAAATCATCTGGGGAAAATACTCAGAGCAAATCTAAACTACTCAGAGGCTAGATGTAAGAACGAGGAGAAGCTGAAAGAAAGAAGAAAAATCAAAGCAATGAAAGCATGACAAAACATGGTGCAGACAAACATAGCAGAGATACTGCTGCCACATAAAAAGCTGACATATTTATGTCAGAAAAATAATGCATTTCTATCCATATATATACATACATGCAAGAGAAGCAAATTGCAGGTAGAGGTATGCAGGTACACCACGAATATTGATTTCCAATAGAATCAAGTCACTTGAAATCAGCAGACGGGAAGGAAATAAATCCCCGCTTTTCACAATCAGTTAATCCTTAGTAAATTCATTAATTTTTAAGAAGGAAAAGAATTACATGCAGAATTATGACTCTCAAATGGCAGTGGTGTTTCCTGAACAAACCAGTTACTGTTAGAGCTCACTATGGTAAGAGACCATTAGAAATTAATTTTTGAATCAAAAACTAGAAGGCAGCTTTGCAAGATGATTAAACAAGGTAATTTCTAACAAGGACAGACTGTTTCCCATATTTGTTCCAATAAAATAACAGCTTTTCTCTAGGCTGTTTCAGATTTATAAAGAGCAGGATGATTTTTTCTGCATACATATAAAGTACTGGCATTTTGATGAGGTAATGGGAAATTTAAATTTACCCAATACACTGTAATACACTGTCTGAATATTCCTTCCTCCACCTTTTTTTCCTCAATTAAAAATTCATGTTGCACTTAATTGCTCAATTTGCCCAAAGTGTAATAAACAATTGAAGAAGCCATTGAGTACCACATAACAAATACATTACTTAGCATGATATGACAAGAAATTACTGGCCCAATTAGTGACACAGATCCTTTGGTGCAAGGTAAGAAAAAAAAACGGATCCTTAATGAAAATAAGGTGCTCTGCAAAGACAAAACACAATCTGTATGTATCGTACACTTTGAAGTCTAGGAGTGTCTCCTGGGAAAACTGAAAATAAGGCACTAAGCAAGTTACTGATTAAAGCCATTTGCTTCCATGACATTTTGTGGCTGTGTATTGCCAGGGTGCATTAGGAAGATAGAGGATTATCTGCTGTCCAGAGAGTTGTTTGAAAAACTTAGAAAAGATTGCAGGGATTATAATGTAAACTATAGTTTTCCCCATAAAAAGTTGTTCCTGGTGTGAGTAATCGCTTGGTTTACATGCACCGTGATTGCTGTTCCTTATCCGCTCTGCAGAATCAAAGCGAACTTTGAGGGACACTCTCCTGTGATGTGCCGAGTGTATCCAACATCCAGAAAAGTCCCTCGGAGTTAAAAGCATTTGACTTTTCCCAGAAGACACCCAGTACCTCACAGAATCAGACTCAAAGGGAAAATGTTAAAGATCCAGTAAAAAATAAGAAAAAAAGAAGAAAGCTTACTTGAAAGGAGAATGTGGCTGGAAGGTCCAAGAGCAATAAATCAGAGCAATTAAATTCAGTGGCAATGCTTCCCTCGCTTAAAAGGAAATTGCAAGAACTACAGTGCCTTGAATGGCAGTTTTGCTGCTGTGGTGTAAAATTTGAAATGTGTTTCACAGTCAGCTTTTTAAAGATACTGCTATGTGCACTAACATCCACAAAATATGGAACTTCAGTTTTCCCCAGCATCTGAGTATATATAAGGTCTTTCTTTATGGTAGCTCTCCTCTGGCCTCAGAAAGAGGAACAGTAAATCATCTGCTTCAGATTATCTCCAGTCTTTTATTAAGCCACTTGAGGGTTATTTCTATGGTTTGGAATTCAGCCACTAATAAGGACAAAGTAAATGAGGACAGTACCAAATATTAGTACATCCTCAGACTGTCACCTTCACACTGTAGAAAAGCCCTTTAATGCAGGAAGCTGCCAGTATGGAATTTCTTGGTAACTGGATTTAAGAAGAATTATTCTTCTGATGAGCAAAACCCAGTACTACATGCTACTCTGGATGGATCTCCATTTATGATAGATCTGCAAGATACAAGAGCCAAAGAACCTGTAGCAATGACAGACTGCACCCAAGGGTGTTTCTGCACTAAGCCAAACACATAAACACAGTTCATAGTTTGCTTCACAAGTTCCATCTTCTCTCTGGTTCCTTTTCCAAGCTTTCTCTGCAGAAACAGGTAGAAAGAGAAAAAAAAAAAAGCAAAACTTTGGGAAGTCCATTTTGTTGCAGTTAACTACCACTGCACTTTACTATTCCTGCCCAGATTACGAGCCTGTTAATTTTGAATCTCTTTAAAAGTACAATGTTTAGCAGACAAGTTGGAAAAATATACGTCTGCTTATGAGCGTACCTGCATTTATTTTACACCAGCATAATTTCACTGACTAGACAGGTACAACGCAAGATTCATTTCAGAAGAAAATCTCTTTCTAGTTCTTGTTTGATTTTCTGAAGGCCTGATTCTCTATAATTGTGTATAGTACTTAATTTTAAGGAATCCATCATAAAAGCCCCTGGTCCTTGCAGGTAATTAAATCCATATATCAATTTACTCTGACTACATTAGAAAAGGAAAACTTCCCATCCCACTGCCTAACTCAGCAGTAGCAGAAAAGCACAGTAACACCTTGAGTTGGAACGCAAAACAAAAAACACACCTGTAAATTATCCTGTTAACACAGATCATCCTTGTAACTCAAGCGAAGAGCACACAAAGCAAATATGTAGCGAGTGCACAATGTAAACACATCACATATGCTTAATAACAATGAGATTTCATTGGCACAGAAAGCGTTTGAAACATGCTGAGAAAACAAAGAGTGTCCCACTAGCTAGGCTTTGTAAAGGAAACACGAACCCATGTGGAAATGTTCCTCGGAAAAAAGTGGCCAGCTATGGCTAAAGGCATTCACCTTCCCCACAGATCATCCTTTTCTCCTCCCATTGATCAGTAGGAGAAGAAAAAAGAAGTTGGAAAGGGGGAGTGGACAGGGGGAGGAAACCTTCACATTATCACACAAGTGAATAGAAGACTGTAGGAAACTTAATTTCACATGGTTATACAGCTACACAGAGAGAATTGGGAAGGTGGTGTGTGCTACACTGAATTTTTAGGGAATACTTTCTTCTACATTTTAAAGTGGGTTAACTAGAATAAGATGAAAGAATAAATTCATGTCTGTTATTCTCTGTTCATTTTCTGTATATACTTACATGCTTCATGTATGTCTGCTCACTTCAAACAGATAAAGCAGATGCACAGTGGGCAGATTTTTCACTTGTCTTGGTGGCTATGTCTGCCTAATGCTTTGCAAAGTGAGGACGAGCTCAGATCTGTTAGAAACTTACTTTTTACTTCCCTATAACATATATTGTGGTTTTAGAGATATTGTGTTTCTTGTTATGCTGCTAGAACACCTGTAATGTTATTCTAAAAAAACGTCTTCAGACATTTTCATGACATATCTGACTTTTTTTATGCCCAAAAGTACTTTCCCCCCTTTGGAAAGCAGGACCAATATTTTAACCTGAGAGACCTACATTTAAGCACATTTACCACCTCACAGAACAAAGTCCCTGAAACCTACTCTTAAGATATTTCAGCTGTTATATGGTTTGCACATGTCAATTGAAACATAGAAATAATATATTGTATATTAACCAGGAAACATAGCTCAGTTTTAGTGATAACTACTATACCACTACTAATAATAGTCACTGCTACAGAAAAGAGAATGAGCAGCTGTCATTCTCTTCTATTTTGCATGCGTTTCAGCTTCATCAAGATAGAAAATGGTCTGATTATATTTAATTACAAATCCACTATACAAATAAAGTCGCATATTCTAAATATTAACCTTGTTAAACAGTATGAGAAAAATAATAAACAAAACCACTAAAAAAAAAGCCCAGAAGTGACAAAAATAATAAAATCATGCCATTAAAAACCCCGAGCTACTGTACATTGAGGAAAATTAATTTATGTGGAGATGGCTTACACATTTTTGAACAGCACCTGTTCAAAATGCAAAGGCACGAGAGTAGTCTATATTTATCAAATGACTTCATGTAATATTACTGTATCATACTTTTAATTAGCATACTCTGTGCAACAGCTTTAATGATATACAGTAACTCCACACTCACATCCAGTTTTACTTGTGCTTTAAGGGTCTACCAAACAAACCACACAAAATTTTTTTGGTTTGTTTTTTTTTTACCTTAGTTAAAGAGAAATGAACTGTTCTGCCTCTTAGAAAAAGACAACACAACAAAACTATAAAACCAGGGGCTTTTGGTGCTACTGATTAAGACAAAATTAATATAAAATTCACAACAACGTACTCCCTTCCTATTTATGGCAAACTTCCATTTGCATCCTTTTATTCTTGGTGGGATAGAAGGGGGACAACAGCAGAACTGAAGAGGATGCCACATATCATGAGTGATGCTATATGAAGAGGAAAAATATTTTAAAGATCAAAGGTTCTTCTTTCAAACTCCAAAAGATTGCAGGCTGCTTTTACCCACAACCTATTGCATTAAATTCTTCTAGGGAGGACTCGGCCACATCTTCCTTAGCCATGAGTGTGAATATCTATTCAAATATATCAGTCTGATAAGGTTTTCATTCAAGGTAAAAGAGATTTAGTTAGATCCGAGCCATGGTGAAGACTGAAATGAAGAACATTTCAGATTTATGATGCGTGCTGCTCAAACTCTATTTCTATAGAACATGCAGAAAAATTTGGAATGAATGAGACTCCTCAATAACAGCTAATCTTAATACTGCAGTGAAATAACAGGACCAGCAGATTTCTGTTAATCGAGATCCCTAATCCTTGCACTCGGAAATAATATAGGTGCTCACAGATTCCCAGGCGTGTCCTTCATGCTCTTGCTCCTCTAGAAACCCTCCACGTCCTTCAACTGATTTCAGTTTAAAATGACACATTGCCATTACAGCACAGTCCTTGAAGCTCAATGCACATTCCTCATGAAAGGAGGAAGAAATTGACCTCAGATTACCTATTTAAAGTGTTGTGGAGTTTTAAAAAATATCGAAGGAATTTTCTCCTTTTTTTTTTCTCTTGACTTGGGTAGCTTTCAGAGTAATCACTTCACAAAATCCTGCTTCCTGTTCCCCTGTCTCACTCTCCAGCTATCTCATACAAACTCATGCACATCATCTCATTAAAGTATGGGCCTACATTAGAATTTGATAGCTAATTAACATTGCCTAACTCCACAACTAATAATGATTAAGAGCCAAATCAGTTTACTTCATTTGAAAAAAGCTATTTACACTTTTAGACAAAATTCTGAAAGGACATCATCAATCCGCCTACAGAAGCGATTTAGTATCTTGGCTATATGTATTCCTACATCATACATGAGGTGTCCCTACAGAGTTTTTCACCACCAGTTAAAAATTCACACCTTGTGGCATCCAAAAACCCTGTCTAGCACAGGGTGAGGCTACTGAGCCGTGCTGCTGGGCCATATGGCTTTTGATCCCTTCAGAAAGTGGGCCCACTTCACCCAGGTTTCCCAAGCAGACACATCTTCTGACTCTTCAGATGACTTCAGAGCTCTGCAAAACTCTGTCTTGTGCCAGAACAGGCCGATGCAATGAACCAATTAAACAGCAAATTAAATGGGGCATCTGAAGCATTCTTTTTGAAACTGAGTGAATGAGCCTCAGCACCTCTTTGCTTCTGAGGTGGACTCAGTTCTAATGGAAAGAGAGACTCCCTGCTGATCTTGTTGGGCAGCTGAAGGCACAGAGCTAAGAAGGGGTTTATACATTCAAAAAAAGATAAGAAATGTAAAGGGGTATTCTTAAAGATAAATGCAAACAAGAGGTGGAGTAACAAGGTGAAGCAAAGAGGGGGGTGAAAAAATTTAGGGCTGGTCAGTAGCACACAAAAATCCAGCAGGTATGAGAAAAAAATCAGGCATTGGAAAAGGAAATACAGCAGCTGGGAGATGAAAACAGAAAGGAAAATAACAAAAAGGAAGCAGTCTAGTTTTAAGAGCTACTCTATTGGGATTTCTGCAGACCATACAATAACTCCACAGAGTTGTCCTTTAGGACCTTGATCCAAAGATTATTACTTTGACTCTAATGGGCTTTGGATTAGGGAAGAGCCCCCAAGTATAAATTTATTTATATCTTCATATATAATTCAGCTCTGTCTACCAACTGCAACATATACTGTAGACAGAATTTAAATAGTTCCTTTTTTTGAACCTGGACACTTGAATACAAAAATGCTACTTGTCAAAGTTAGGTTTATGGTTGGACTCCATGACCTTAAAGATCTTTTCCAGCCTAAATGATTCCATGAGTGCATGAAATGCTTACTCCATTTTATTCATCCCTATGCACCATTGGATCAGAAAGGCATCTGTCTCAGCTTGCATTTTTTTAAACTCGCTCACTTTAAAAAACTCTGATCAGGAGTTTCATCCAGCTGGTGAAACAGCCTCATGTTTCCCTAAGACACCGCAAATACTCGCCCAAATCAACCCCTTCTACAGCTGAATACATCCACACAAGCAATGAGTGAAACACAATAGCTGAAAAAAAATTACTGATAGTACATCCTTAGCCAACATGCAGGGTATAAAAACGCTTTAATGTTCTATTTATAAGCTGTGCCTCTGTTCTTACAGAATACATTAAATAGGCTGGCATTTAAATTGAGTGCCTTGGGGGAGACGCATCTCCTGAAGCATTTAGTCACCTACATTAGGAAACAAGACTTCTCCCCAGTTTAGCAACAGGTTTTATAAATGTGTGAAAATTCTTTAAGGATGTATTTGTTAAAAACACGAGATCTTTTTCACACCTGTAAAAGGCATTTAATAATCCTTAGGGAGAGTTTTTCCAGTTTCAACAAGTAAGGCATTATATTTGCTTTAAGTGGAACGGTAAGCGATTCCACTCGATCTTGATTTTCTTAAAAAAAAAAAAAGATGCTCTTAATTAGGCCTACAGTTATTATAAATCAATGGGGTGGCATGAAAAAATACTACTTACTAATTTAAAAAAAAGCTAATTGGACACAGAATGTGGGCAGACGGATGCAGAGTATATGCAACCAATCTCTAGGGAAAAAAATGTCCAGGGTAAACACTTTAAAATTAAAGTTTTTCTGTTGACTGAATGTTTATTCCACATAAATAAGCTCTCCTTGCTGATAGCTTCAATTTTTCTTAAATGTAACGATTCTAATTTTTTTTGAGCACTGCAACTGTCAAAATATTATTACACAACTCAGAGAAAATAAATGTATACCCTTTGATTGTGACTAAGATTGATTTGACCCTGATGCTGCTACTTTTGGAAACCAATTTTCTTAATCACATAGTCCTCTTTATGAAACAGCTCATTTATAGATTCTTCTCCTTTTGTAAATGGAGGCAAGGTCAGCTACTCTTTACCACAATATATTCCACTACATCCATGCCTAAGACAGGAGGACTGAAAGAAAATTCTCTCTACGGAAAACACATTATACATCCCATTTCAATAGTGCATTACACATCAGTGCTTCAATATATTAAATAATCTACATGATGTAGTGGTCCATATTATGTATCACATATTCATTCCCCTGCAGCAGTTTCAGATTCTGATCCACAGAATAATGTAGTGCCGCTCTCGGTTCTTGTCCTGCATCACTTTATTCCAGCTCATATTACTTCATCCTACGTATGGTTCTTTCTCTATTATGGCAGAGTTGCAATACGTGGATCACCATAACTGTGATATCCTCCCAATATCTATTGAGTGAGACGTCCCTTTCCTTGTGTAAAACTACAAACTGAGCAAGATAAAATGTTACAGGGTTACCCAGCGCACCTTCAACACACATTTCCATAGCTGGGTTTTCACCTGCTTTATACTGCTCACCTTCAGAGCATGCATTCATAAAGCAAACAAGAGGTAAACTTGTTTACCTTCACATGTGCATGTGAAGTGGGCTGGAAGAGAGGAACTGATTTCTGCAGTATTCTTCAAAAGTAAGTATCAAAGCCCAGTGTTGCCGTACGTTAATAAGTAGGAAATAATCTATGAATAACTATTGCATGAATAACCAGGACCTCATTAGAATTATGAGTCATGGAATATGAATTAAGTGAATGAATCTTTTGGTAGTAATACGCCTTGGGGTCTTGCATAAAAGACCACCTTTCCTCAGACAGGAATAATTTCTTGAGCCACAGCTTCTTTTGGAGCCACTGTGATCAAACTGGTGCTGAAAAATACAATCCCTGGGAAGGACTGAAGAAATGAGAAAAAGGACAAAACATGGTAAACTGGAATAGAATTGATAAAGAGTAGGGAATAGAATCATAGAATGGTTTGGGCTGGAAGTGACCTTAAAAGGTCTTTTAATTCCAAATTCCCTGCCATGGGAATTTGGCATGGAACTACACCAGGTTGCTCAGGGTCTCATCCAGCCTGATCTTGAACACTTCCAGAGATGAGGCATCTACAGCTTCTCTGGGCAGCCTGTTCCAGTGCTTTAACACCCTCACGGTAAATCAAGCCTAAATTTCCCTCTTTCAGTTTGAACCCATTACTCCTGGTCCTATGACTGCAGTTCCTGATGAAGGCTCCATCCTCAGTTTCCTTGCAGAACCCCTTCAGAAACTGGGAGGCTGTTATGGGTTCTCCATGCAATTAGACTTTTTTTCATCCACCTAATTATGAGAAACAGTTTTGACTCAAAGTGTCCCCCATTCAAGTGGAAGAATGTTTAGTGACTTAGCACAGTAATTTTTTGTAGATTTGCAGATGGAATAAAAAAGGGAATCTAAGCATTTTTGTATTCCTTTCCTAATCTTTGTTTCCCAACTGCTGCCTGGTAAAAACAGTTTCTAAAAACGCTTGAGAAAGAGAAGGCTGAACGTAACCCCTTCTAAACCCAAACTCCTCTGCAAATATAGATGGGATTTCAGCATAAAATAAAGCTTTGCCACTCTCTGTCTTCTAAATCTATACATTCTGCTCTCAGCAAGAGCAGAGATTAATTAATCTAGCTAGAGTCTTCCATTTTGGCAAACTTCTTTCGGAGAAAAAACCCTGTTATTAGCTTTAGATACTTTTAATTACAAGTTTAAGAGAAGATCAAAGACAAAGGGCATTTCTCAGATCCTTCGGTTTTTTAAAAAATAACTGAGTCTTTGATTAACACACATAAAGGAAAATGATTAATCACGTTTAAAGGAAAATGATTAATCACAGTCAAGACATTGTCAATCTTAGGCTAATTCCCATTTCTACTAACACTTATGCATGACAAAACCTACTGTACCAAAAAGCTAAAGCTGGCTGGACTAGCAATTAAATAGCTGCCCCAACTTTGCTAAGGTGGCTCATGCATTTCACATCCCAGTTCCTTTAAGAAATTATCTAACCAAGTTTGAAGACAAGAGTTGTCTACTTAAAACACAAACGAGCACTCAACCAGAGTTATAATTCCACAATAGGTCAACAGAGAGTATTTATACAGGAAAACAATAAAAGAACAGACATAATTTATATTTATTTGGTTATATTTTGAACCAACAAGACTGATTATTTCACAAATCTGCGCATGTCCTGTGGACATGCTTAATTCATGGGTCTAAGGGAGCTGGTTTTAGGATATATCTGGAAGGAAAAAAAAAAAAAGGGTTTATCTTCCTGTGTTTTGTAAAGCTGTTTTGTAAAACTGTTCTCCAATGAACTGATGGAGATATGCAAAACAAGCAGCAAATACTTTTATTGGAAGTTACCGCAGAAGTTTTCTTTTCTTCCTGACACAAGGAGCCTCTAAGACCAAAGTTTGCTTTCTGAAAGCTCTCCTCATTATTTAGGCATGGTTAACACTAAATGGCATTGTCATGACATTGAGATGGGACAGGGAGGGGTACAAAAGAAATTCATAGCATTAAAAATTCTATCATTTTATGTTCTGTGTAATGTCCCTATTTTTTCCCTTATTGCCATCATGATGAGTGCTAAAAGGTACTAAACTATGTCACTATAAAATACAAATTCAAATATTCTCATATTTTCATAGCACACAATCATATACTCCTCTATTTTCTTTTACGGAATAGCTAGCCTGGTTTTTACAATGATAATTGGCCGTAGACTTGAGGATATTACCTCTATCACCTACCATTTAATCTAAAAAAGAAAATGTTGGTGGAGAAAAAGGGACAGAGACCGTTGCAGTTACTTTTGAAGTAAGAAAGGTAAAAGTTTGAAGGATGAAACCTGCAGTTTGAGCAGGTTTGAGACCTGATATTCAGGACCAAATGAGGCACCTGAGAGGAAAAAGCAGGAACTTCTCCTCTCTGAAGAGGTCAGGCTTCCTGATGGAGCTGAAATATCTGCTCTCCGGACTGAGCACAGGAGCAAAAATGGATCACTTACAATTAATCCCCTTTGTCACTCTGTCATGCCAAATCTGCAACCCTGAGTATTAAAGAATCATTAAAACACAGGGATCTGGTGTCTTTCAAAAGTAATAAATCACTTACTATAGGGAAATTTATTTTAAAAGTTGTACATACTGTGCTCAGGTAGACATACAGCTCCAGCTCTTGTTACATAAGTGTAGGCTTAGATTGCAACCATCAGGTGCCAGTTCCAGTTAGATTTATATTCCAAAAATTAATTTCACCTAAAAAGTACCACATTTATGATTTTTGATGTCACAGTTATACCTTAAGACAAGATTGCACCTGCAGAGAAAAGATGAGATTGCAACCACAGTGAAAAAAAACAACGCAGAGAAATTCAGAGAAAGCACAGAAGGAATGTCACACATTTTATAAGATCTTGGGGACAATTTCCACCTGTCTGGGCGAAGCTGAGGCAGCAGAGGATCTGCCATGTTCTCAACAGGTCAAGTGGACTGTGCTGCACAGAGCACGCCTCGCACTCTCAGGAGAGCTTCTTACCCCTGCAGTTATCTCACCCCTGATTCATATGGCCTGAACCCTTCTCCAGGGACTGAAGGATGTAAGAGCTTTTGATGAAACTATCAAAGATCTGAGGCTGAAGCAGCAGCAGGGCACTTAGCAGTTTTTCAGGCAGCAGCCATGAGTGGATGTTACAGTCTTAACCACATCTATTCATGTCCCTTTCAGGATTTACTACACCTAGATCTAGGTAATATCACCTACGCCTTAGCATAAGCTCAGGAAAAAAGAATCCTCTGTAAAGTCTTAATATGTGCAGAAAACACCTGTGTTTATGAAAAACAATGGTTCTCACCAGAGTACAGCAGTATCTGCTGCCATAAGGAAATCCATCAAAAATTATTATCTAGTTTAGGACAAAGCAGCCTTTTATAGACCGTAAGTGTAACTGGAACACACATAACTTATTCCAATTAGCTGGAAGTCCTGACATAGCAGGTGGCAGCAGTGCATCCATTACTATAATGTGGAAAATATACAGTGCATGGCAACAGGCAGTTGTATTTGTCTTGATTATGGAACCTGGGAACAGCACTTTCTATCCTATCTGCTGTGGAAAAATCATTTTTTCTGACCCTGGAATGGAAACGAGCCTTTAACAACGTACACAGGTGACACTTTCATGTTTCTTCTGCTAGATGAATATCAGGGCTATGAGTCTTCTATGGACACTTAAACACCCATTACAAGAGAATTTGATTGTGAACATGAAGTAGAAAAAAGCCAAAAAGAATTTTAGGTTATACAGGCACTTAGAAATCTCCCAAGCCAGAGGAGGGAAAAGATCCTTCTTACCGGAGTGCATGAGGCAGCAGTAGGGCATGCACTAACATCACATGTGAAATTATAAACCTTTGTCTCCCTTTTGGAAACAGTAATTATTTGTCATTATTGCTCTGAACCCATGTTGTAATTACAGATTTCCCTCTAGTCAATTCAGCCATAGGAGATCTGGATCTAAATTCAGCCTGTCTTCTCAAACATGCATATGTATCAATGGGAATTATATGAACATAGGAGCTACTTCATCATTCCATCATTTCACCACAGATGCCTAAAATATGAGATATCTAACATGACTAACCAGATTCATGTTTTACTATATTCTACTGTTAGAGAAGAAAAAAAAAAAAAAA
>VZTF01001119.1:1238211-1253768 GCA_013397755.1 Cnemophilus loriae
CTTGTTGCAATTGGAAATGAGAGATTCTCGCACAGTCAAACAAGACATTAAAATCCCTGAAGAAATAATATCCTGATGCTATTGCTGACCTTTTGGCTTAACCATATTTTAAAGCAGTGGATGACATTGTTGCAAATGCCTGACCTAAGAACAATACATGTAAATCTCTTTTCAAATAATAATTACAGAATATTATTCCTTATCCATTCATTCATGAAATATTTTACTCAAGATTGTTACCAGCCCTACAGGAGGCAGAGAAGAATTTTCAATTTACCAATGGGGAGCCTGAAAACAACTGGCAATAAAACTAACTCCCCACTCCTGCCCTGGTCAAATACTCCATGTGAATACAGTCCTGCAGTTATTTGGGACACACAGAAAGCTGAAATCACACCTCTATAAACAAGGGCAAATTTTGAGATAAGACACAGGTAAATAAAGTCTAATTGTTAAAGATACAGGAGATCAGAACCTGGCTCATTAAACATTTTAATGGAATTTCTACCTTAGCTATCTTAGTATTGTCTTAATACTTGCAATATGTATTGGTTTTGAGTGGGATAGAGTTCAATTTCTTACTAGTACTTACTATTGGGGCTGTGTTTTGGATTTGTGCTGGCAGCAGGGTTGGTAATTCAGGGGTGTGTTAGTTATTGCTGAGCAGGGCTAACACGGAGTTGAGGCCTTTTCTGCTTCTCACCCCACCCCACTAGTGAGCAGTGGGGTGCATGAGGAATTGGGAGGGGACACAGCTGGGAGAGCTGACCCCAAATGACCAAAGGGACATTCCACACCCCGTGGCATCACACTCAGCACATAAAGCTGGGGGAAGAAGGAAGAAGAGGAGGACATTTGGAGTTATGGTGCTCATCTTCCCAAGTCACTGTTACACGCGATGGAGCCCAGCTGTCCTGGGGGTGGCGGAACACCTGACTGCCCATGGGAAGGGGGGGACAAATTCCTTGGTTTGCTTTGCTTGCATGCATGACTTCTGCTTTACTTATTAAACTGTCTTTATCTCACACAACAAGTTTTGTCACTTTAACTCTCCTGATTCTGTCCCCCACCCCACTGGTGGTGAGTGAGTGAGTGAGTGAGCGAGTGAGTGAGTGAGTGAGTGAGTGAGTGAGTGAGTGAGTGAGGCTGGGCCTTGCTTGGTGCCTGGGGTTGAACCATGACACAATTCTTATTAAAAGGAAAATGTACACACACAAACACGTCTATAAACACACACATGGGCATGACTGAAGACTAGTCTGCTTCAAAAAAACCCATAATTTTGAATCCAGCACAGGTTGCTAAAGATGACAGGTGAAGACAGCTGAAGGTTTATAATACAACCAGGGAACTATCTTAACAAGAGACTGGCATCACTGGTGGTGAACCCAGAGAATTCTGGTACATCCACACAATCCCATGGATAGTCTGCCTCTTCTGCAGACTCTGCTCTACTTCAAGGCTCCCAACTTATTATATTTACCAAGCCTGAAAATGACTGATTTGGCCCTTATGTAGGTGTATTTTCAGAAAAGCATATTTACGTAGGCGGCGAAGCATTACTTTCTTCTCTCAATAAAGAATTATTGGTAAAAAGAAGACAAAAATTATAGCCGTTTTTCACTTAAAGTCATCTTCTCTGATAGGGATAGGATAAAAGACCAAAAATTCTAAGTATAATCATTTTATTTCACATGCATGAATTAGTATATGGGACAGCTAAATGCCAACTGGTATCATCATCATGCCTACCAAGTTAAAACACAGTGTTTTGTTATTTTTACTAACCATTTGTGGGGGAAATTTTAATTCTGAAAGCAAAAGTGGCCTGTCAAAAATACTCTGTTATAGGAAATTTTAAAAGAAGAGACAGGAAATGTTCGTACATATTGTTCATTTAAAGAAAAAAAGAAAGAGAATGCTGCAGAAGATAAGAAAAATTATGCATAAGTAGAGGTCCACGCTAACTTTCAGTAAGGCTTTAGCCTGTTGTTTTCATTTATATTTAAGATACAAAGACATTTTAATTAAATTAGCATTTATATAGAGAGTTCTTAAATTAATGGAACACTTAAGAAATACCCAGCATATAAAATGACATCCTTTAAACTGCTAAAATACCTGGATAATATTTCAGCATGTATAGCTTTCACTTCAGGGATAATTCATTTTGCTGTCTGGGCAACAGCGTTTACTTTACGCAATTTTTATCCCCTAAAGACTCTATTGCTACATAAGATTCCCAGGAACATTAAACAAGCAGCAGTGAAGGCCCTTTGTCTCCTTTCTTAAATTAAACAGAACTGTCCATATCTTGTGAGGCATTAGCTTCCCTCCCCAGCCACCAGCTGGGGATGCTGGTCAGGCTGGAAGGAGAGCTGTAGCTCACTGACAGACCAGTAATGTTCTCCTGGTTCTGGAGTTTGTAGCAATGAAGAGGAAGTTTTATCCGCTGGTCCAACCAAAACCTTTGTTTAGACAACTCTCGCTGACATTTGAAGAGTCCTGCGTCTTCGACAGACCTGCCAGCACAAATGCTTTAAAAAGCAGTGTAGATACCAAACCAAACTGGCAACCTTCCTGGAAGGTGTGGTCATGAAACACTGCAAAATACAGCTTATTATCTGTGTCAGGAGAGGATCTGAGCTAGGTGTTTCTGGCACTAATGCTAAACCACAGTCAGCAGCATCCCTCTGTGTCTCCTGGTACAGACACACCTCGGAGCCAGGCCTGGTGAAAAGTCCTGAAAGCCACGGCTTGGCAGCACCTCGAGCTGGTGAGGACGTGGCTCATTCAATCACTACGAGCACAGGATGCGGAAACTCCACGCAACGTTAAAGTCTGCCCTTATTTCATTTTTTATTTTCAGAGTATCTGAGTAATGATGTCGGAGAGAGTTTATTGTGCATAATATCACTTTATTAGTGAATCTGCCACAGTTTGTGTATATTCAAATTAGACCTAAAACAAGTTTACTGGCCGAAATACAACAGTTTGAATCAGCAACACTGAGTGCCAGTGGTGACACTACCTAAAGACCCAAATCTGAAAAGCAGAGGACAAGCAGGGAACTGGAGAATCCTCTTCTCTCAAATCTGTTACAATCTTGGATTCCACTTCCTAGAAAACTACTAGTAAGATATGAACTTACTGAGAAATTGTAATTGTTTCTTCCCCTACCACAGTTTAATACACTTTATCAGATAATTAAAGTTGCAAAGCTGCAAGGTAAATGTTCTGCAGGGTCTTTGGCTGGCTGGCTGACTGACGGCAAAAGAAAACACAGCGGCAGTGATTTAGAATTAAGATAGAACGGCTGAACATGGCAATACATCCTGACTTCTTTAAAAGGGTTATCTATAAATATTAGATATACACCAGTACATTTTAACTACTATACCTTCATTGTGCATATTCAACTCCTTGACAATTACGCAATGTAGCTCAGAACATTCGGATTGATGTCTCTGCTGGAATCAAAACCAAGAAACCTTTTATATATTGCTAAGTACTGCCAAGAATATTTAATGGGCTCCAGTGAAGACATAACCAGGGTATATCTAAGGTAATGGAATAAGCTGTCCTCTAGCTCTGTTTATTAGGAAATACATCATTATTAAATCTTAATCCATTCCATAAGAAAATAAGCAAAGGAGGAATAACTGTAGCAAGACGAATGGCCTTATTAGAAGAAGATCTAAGAATACCTTTATTTCAAAATTGGATTAGAGATATGACAGACTGTGCCACATAGCAAAAAAAAGGTCTGTACCATTTATCAAGGAATCTAAAATTTGATAAAATGCATGTGTGTGCAGAAGGATCATTTCATAAACACATTTAAGTGAATATGATACATTAAATTGAGCCTATGGACATGTGCTGAATAATTATTTATGATAGCAGTAAAATGTGATGGTGGCATTTATTATTTCAGAGTTTTCTCCATGACAGGTAAAGGGTTTTTTTCCTTTCTAATTATGATTCAGTGCTACATCTTTAGTTTTAGTTTTTCTACTGCATATATACATCAAACATATACTGTATTAAAAAAATAACATTTTAAAAATGCCTCAACAAAATGAAAAACTTAATGCCACACTGCAAATCTAGAGTCTGAAAAAACATCCTTCTACATCAGAGAATACAAATTAACCTAGTATCTCAAAGAGCTACTAAAATAACTCGTTAACATTACATTTCTATTAGATGAGAGTAATGCTCCCTGATTTCTCATCTCTTCCTGCTATGAGTGAAAAAAATGATAAAGATGCCAAAGAAACAAAAGAACACTGAATTTTATGCCCAATAAACCTTGCTCTGAGAGACTAAACAGACTTCATCAGTGCAGAGATTTTGTAGTGGACAAGTTCCATCCAGAACACTTTGATGCATATTGTCAGTGTGCACTCAGTAAAATCTGGACTTTCGGGGACAATCTTCAGCCCCATCCTCTTTCAAATCTTATTTGCAGCCCTTCCTCTCTACAGAGATCCCTCATGCCAGTGTAATATGAAAGAAGATTTCAGTACACGGGGAACAGCTTATTAATTTTACACAGCTCTTGAGCTATTTTGAAACCTACCCTGGAGAGTACTGTCAGCAGTAAAGAGTGATTATTTCCTCAGCTTTCTTGTCTTTTTCTATCCAATCCATCTGCTTAGCACAAAGGGCTCACAACCTCTGACTGAAATTTCTAGATGCTGCCATAATACAAATATTGAAAACTGTAACATTCACTAAGATAAGAAATAAAAGACATGCAATGTGACATATTATTTAAAAAAAAAGAAAACAAAAATAAAATTATGAAAGAAAGCTACTGCTGACCTTCTCTCTGTGACTGTTGGCTCTTCATATCTGTGGGTATTGCACATGGTAAATCAGACAGACTCATTGCAATCCAGAAAGCCTTGCCCTGGTCATCGTCACAAAAAATGGCCTGTGAAATCATTCTGATGAACTGCTAATTATGCTAACAGTCCTACAGTAATGAAAGCAACTAATCCTTTTCAACAAAGCTGTCTTCATTGAATGAAATCCTCACCTCATTCACATTCACTGAGGGAGTGGAGAGAAAATACTTTCCCTACTGATGCCAACATTCAAACATCCAGAGCAATTACACGGAGACGGAACATTTAAATGGCAAACAGTATCTGTAAAACAAAACGACACGAGGTGAAGCCACCAGTTCAAATCTCGACTCAATGCATTATGACTGCCCTTCTCACTTAATAGACATCAGATACCATGAGCAACTGGAATTACAAGACAAGCAGAGAAAAATATGTAAGGCAACTGCCCCTCATGTGGACACAAAAATGTAAGCAATGATGGGCAGTTTGGAAAGATTTGACTTATACCAAAAGACAGGCAAACCTTATCTGTGAAGGGATGAGAGCTCAAGGTTTGGTGTACTGGCACACACAAAGATCAGTATTTTAACCCTTTTCTACATCTAAAATAATTACAATAGCTCTATAAAAATCAAAACAGATAACTGTGGAGTTACTCCTGGGGGAGGGGATGAGGGAAACACAGAAATTTTCACAGGGAGAAAATATGTCTGTCTTTAAAAAGGTGTGCTGTCTGCTCGATTCATTTTCCTTTTCTTCTTCCCTCTTCCATGTCTTTGCATCCCCCTTTTTCTGTTTTGCTTTTTTTCCACGTGTCAGTTCTATGAATCCCACAGTGTGACCTACACAGCGAAGGAAGGAAGAGTGGTATTTGTTCAGTAACCAGCACATTGTTTTAGTGCTCCTGGGTCTTAGCATCGGCACAACACAACGGAATGAAACAGCAACACAGAACTCGAGTCTTTCATTCCTTTTCCTATTCCAGGCTGCTGCGCGACTTATGGATAGACGCTTTTCACATTTAGGTAGGCAAAGCTGTGTGTATTCGTGGGGAAAACCACACGGCTGTTCATTAGCAAGCACAAGCAAAGGCAGAACAGGATAATCCTTAACCTGTGCTGTGCTGGTTTTGGTGTGACACGCAGCGGTGGGAAGAGCCCTGCCCGAGGGATGACTGAAGCGTGGCATACGCTGAGCCAGCATGGGATCTGCTCTAAGCTGTGCCAGCGGAGAACAGGGTGTTACACACTCTGGCCATGCCCCAGATACGGCTCTTACATCATGGGCAAGTGCACAAGAGACACAGAGGGAATTTTCAGGTGGCCAATCTGGCCAGTGTGTGATTTCTTTGAATCATTCAAGAGGAGATGAATGCAAAGCTGATTCACTGTGTCTCAGCTCGTCTCTGTGAAACAGGAATAACCATTCCAGACAAGCCTGCTCCAGCAGCACTGGAGAGACACCAGTGCATATGCAGGACAAGGGTTAATGCATGTGCCACTTTTCCACGACAAAAACTGAGGGTTTTTAGCAATGTTGAACTCATTTGCACTAAGTCCCATTTAGCAATAATGACTGCTCATTTTTCCCTCTGATCTTCCTTTTTTCCAAACTATACTTTGTCAATTAACTGACCCATACAGAAGACAAAAGTATCACCATGAACTGTATGCACATGTAAATTTATTCCTAGATTACATATAATTTTTTTTTTTTCAGTTTGTCTTCCATTTCAAGTAATTACATTTGGAGAAGGGAAATAAGGAAGAGAGTGGTTATCAAATAGCCAGCTGAGCTCAAGTTAACAACTTGAAACAAAAAAATTTTGCAAAATCTTGGCATATTTATTTACTCACACCACAGTTGCCACGACCAGCTTAGGATAAGTCTTTCTCACACCTCTAGCAGTGACCTTGTACTGGAACACTGACGTTCGTCCCTATCCTAAATGCCAGCAAAACCAATATAGGATGCACTGATTTCACTGAAACCACCTTTCCTAAGTCTGTAAGTTCTCTGGCATGAAAAATCTATCCTAGAAGAACAATGAACAGATAGGATCTCAGGAATCTTCAGGTGAGTCACTTGTGATTTATATCAGCATCAATACCTGCCTCTGTTGATATGTAGAAGATATATCACATGATTTTCCCCAATTTAATTATTTACCTTTGCTGACTCCAGGCTCTTTGAAGCTATGCTTCTGCACACTTATGTGGGAGCTGCATTTTCATTTAGATAATCATACAACTGGCAAAACCACTGCCAGCTACTACTGAAATTTAAGTGTCTAGGTTAGTCATTTATGGGCCACTGTTCTTCTTAGCAGACCAATAACTCCTCTTATCTGCACGCTTAACTGCACTTTTGCAATGTTTTGCACAGTTAGAAAGCCAAACGTCTCAAAATGAGATGTTTGTTTTTGCTGTTGCTGCTGCAAAATAATGTTGCTACTATTCTTTCTTCACCAAGTTCTCCCTCGAAATGCCATACAGTGGATTTTACTACACTCATGTCAGACAACAGCTAAAGCTGTCAAATTGTGCTGAGTGGTGAAAAGAAGCTTCATGAGCTAATGCGAGAAGATTCTACAAAAGTTAAAAACCATCATTACGGAGATCGTTCTGGCTTCAATCTTAGTGTATGACTGGGTTTCTGTTAGAAGCCAGCACAGGCAAAATGATCATTTGGCCTATGTACCCTCATACATAACTCCTTCTAGCCAACAATTTCTAACAACGCCATATCGCAAGTTTCTTAGACTTAGGACTTGAAAAATAAAATCTTCTAATTGGCAAGGCATAATGGGAGCAGTTATACTCCCACAAATTTAGTAGAATTTCCAAGAAATAAAAAGTTGCTTGGAAAAACTTTCAAGCAATAAAATAACTGTAGTCTTTACTTTCACCTTCACTTTCCCATGAAATGTTCTCTTTAGCCTCACTTGAGATAACAGGTTATTTAGGAAGAGGACATTCACAGCATTTCTAATTTTTTTTAGAATAATCAACAGCAGTATTTGAGAGCTGCTCTGAATGCCAGGGTTGGGGTGCATGCCCCAGGCAGATTTAAAATCCACAGCAAGGCAAACTGCAAACACAAACCAGCCTGAGAAGAGGATGAGTGGAAAGATGGGGCTTGGATGAGCGCCACAGAATGTTCTGACCAACTGGGACACCAGGATTTTAGGACGCATCCATTCAGACACAGCCAAAGGGGCTAATCTCACATCTGTTGTTTTGTCACAACTTCTAAACTCCTCTCTGTGGGCACTGACTATCCAAACCCAAAATAACAGCATGATTCAATTCATGCTCATATGTTTTCCATAAATATGGCAATTCATTATATTCGCTGAAAGCTCCCTCATAATTCTTGTCATGTGAAATAAAGTGAACACATTCACTAACTGCATCGAACATTTCAAAAATACACGTTTGCACTATTATCTGCAATATTTTGTTCACAGTTTAGGCAGCGTTGTTTTAAGGAGGGAGACCAGGGCAGAAGCGTTGTGTGCTTGAGACACATCGTGTCTGACAGAGGCAGAACCAGTCAGGTCATGCAGTGGAAATTTTGGGCTTGACCTCAATAAAATCAAATCAGGCCTTGGTCAAGGATTAGAAACGGTGCCTTTTGTAGCACTCAGTTCTCTCACATGTCTTCACCTCCACTGGTCAGTCAGGAGGAGCCACACCCGTGGTGGCAACTTGTCCCCATCTCCTCTCCCCCTGCTTCCCAGGGCTCTAGAGCTGCTGTCACTGAGAAACACAACCAACTCCAGTGATTCAGCAATGCAAACACGGATTAAGAGTACATCTGATTCTTCTTCAAGGTAGAGAAACTTTCTCAAGTTTTTTGAAATTTCTCCAAGTCTAGTCATTCTCTGTTCTTCTTTATTTTACAAATGCAGATGAGCTGAATTAATTAAGTAAATTAGAGAAGCCCTAACTCAGTTGCAGATATGCAGGGATAAAAGAACACATTTAGAAAGCAGTCAACTTGCTTTAGAAGCTTGTTGGCATTTCTTTGCGTGTACAGATGCAGTAAAAGAGAGCTAAAGAAAGAGTTAACACTTCTAACATTTTGGAGTAGTTGTCCAAGGGCATCCCCTGCTAAGGCCCCTGAACACCAGAAGGATCTGAGCAAATCTTCTGTTGTTGAGCCTCTGTCTCTCCATGTTTGAGCAGCAAGCTCTCCAGGATACACCTAGCTATGGATTTTAAAGGAAGACTTGTCCTTGTGCCACTTACATTTCAAATACGTGAGGAAAAAAAACAAAACAAAACAAAAAACTATGTACATTCCTCATCCCTCCAGGTAAACCCTGCCTCAGCTCCTACCTTGTCTGGCCTTCTGGGATTCAGGATCCCAGACACCACGTACTTATTATATATGCACACTTTATTTGTTAACCAAGACCCAGAAAAAAAAGTTTTTTGACTCTTAGGCTACCTACAATGCGTGAGCCAGTTATACTCTTAATCTGGGCTATTTTGGTGGATTTGACCATTTCAGTACTTTCAGAAATTCAGAATTATTTTTCTACAGTGATTCAATAATCATGGGTCAGAGATGGTGACTGCTCCTAAGCATGGCACCCTCCCTACCACCTTATCCCACTCCTATGGAGTGACATCAAGCAGCACTATTTCTTCCCTCCTCCTTTCCCACTTTATTTTACTGCTCATTTTTTCAGTCAGTTAAGGGGGAAGGGAACAATTAATTCTGTTGATCCAACCAGTTGCATCTGTGGTTAATGAATATTGTCAGAGTAGTTTTTTAACATGTTCAACTCACCACTATGGACCATTTTCTCATCATCAGGGAGGAACTGTGATATATAGAGAATGCACATGCTTGTGGCACAAATGTATATAGAGTTGTGAGAAAGAGGCAGAGAAGGCCCTTCCAGACATCCACGTAGCTATTCAGAAGGAAAATAATATCTAAATGGTGGTAAGTACTTGGCCCCTCTATGTTTGTTGCTTTTAATTGTATAGAATGGTGGTTTTATTTATAATAAACTTTCTTTCATCAAATTAGACTATTCCATTTGCCTCATAATCACAGCTACATTCACAAGTCAGCTTATTATCACAGCAAGATCTATCAGCTCTGCCTACACTGTATTTACAAACTAGAAAGGAAGTTGTTAGCTCGGAAAAATGCATTACAGATACTGCGATAGACATGAGGACATCAAACTTAATCACAGAGAGATAAATTAACTGAGTCTGGGGAAAGACAAGGAAGAGGTCAGCAATGTCATCTTGATTACTCAGAAAGGTTAAGAACTGCTGCAAGTTTTGACCAAGGAAAGACAAAAGATAAACTTCAGTGAACTGCACTACGTGATCCATTGAAATCACAATAATCCAGCCTATTATCCCATGGTTAACCACGGTAATGACCATCTGGGTGAGAAAGGGGAGAAAACATTAGCAGTGCAGAATTGGTTGTGCTTGAATCACACTGGGCATAGTAGTTTTGTCTGTAGAGTTCTCCCTCGGGGTAAAATGAAGAGATAGAAGGAAATTTCCCTTAAAGCCAAGTCAACTTTTCACTATCAGAAAAAAATCCATCTTTGAAAATTAGAAACAGCAGGCAGTACACTGCATTGAATGCTAAATTAATTTCTTCTGATAACTTATTTCAAAGAGTATTTGATTAAAAGACAATAGAACATGCTTTAAATCTAAAAAACATGGTTACCACAGGCTGAGGCAAAAGTGGTGTTGCTGATAAGTGACAACAGTGTTGTTATTTATTTAGCTCTTGCAAAGGCACCCCAGTCAATCAATAGCTATGCATGTACCAAGGCAGTGGGACTCGTATAAAGATGCTTATCAGAAATCCATGGGCAACATTCCACTTTTGATTACAGTGCTGCAGACTGTCCCCAATCCTGCTGAAGACTGTGTGCCTCCTTGACAAGCCATACTGCCAGAAATAATAATATAGAAACCCCACTTCCTGATATGCATATCCAACTGCACAGCCAATTAACCACTATGCTGACTGAAATTGCTTTGTTATTCATTCCATTCCAACTGATGTTAATACTTTGGCAGCTGATGGGGATAATAACTGATGGAGCATATTGGAAATTTTGAAAGGGGATATAAAATTTATATAATTTAAAGACATTGAGAAAGCTGCTATGCTTTACAGTCTTAAAACACGAAAATGTCTCAGTTGTGTGTAAGAAGTACTCAGAGCAGGAGAAGCAGCGTGTATTGGAAAATCTGTGAATGAAAAGGAGGCATTTTAAAAGATTGTGATATACAAACAGGTTTGAAGTAACATTAAAATGGCAAATATAAGATGAAAATGAGACTTTTCCACCTCTACCTCTAACATCACACTGAGTAACAATGCTTGAACATCTGGAAACATTTACATTTGATGTTTTAATTAAAATATAACTCTTTTCTGCAACATAAGCACATCGTAACTGAGAAATTTCATTTCATTTACCCTAATCCCTAAAATTATTTGGTTTATTATCTTTATATACCAAAATAGCAATTCCAGAATATTTAAAAAAAAATAGCAAAAGGCCATAAAATTATTTTTACCTACACTAATGAGTTGGGGCTTTCTTAAAAATAAAATGTTTTCTATACATCATTGGGACATCTCTCAAAGTTATCTGGGTCATATATTTCACAATGGTGGTATAACTTATTTCACCGCAGTGTTGCAATTCTGTTCCTGCAGTTCTTATTTGGTGAAAACTACTGTGGAGTTCAACAGGCATCTTCCCTGAACAAGGGCTGCCTGACCAGGCTGCTGTTGTACTCCAGCAGCAGTGAGCTGGTGACTCTGCAGCAGAAGTCTCTCCAAATGGACACCATGTGGGTGAATCCAGTGCACATGAGCTCTGCCAACAATGGTGAAGCAGAGCCTGGAAGAAGCTGGCCTAGCTCAGGAGTGGGAGATCAATATGCACGTCCCTGCTGCCACATCATGCTCTGGATGGAAAACACTGGAGGAGTGGATGTGCTGTGGTAACACACCGTCCTCAGCTCTCAGCTCCAAAACGTGCCAGCTTTTATTCCTCAAAACTCTCAGTTTCCACAAACCCTTTTTCCTGCCCAGGAACTTTGCTGCTGAAGCTCAACCTCCTAAATCCCTCTACTGCTCCACCACAAAGGTCCCTGGCACCAACCCAAACTACCACTTTCCTAAGATCTGCTCCCAGAACCCTATTCTGTCTACTTCAGTCTGTCTCTGCTCCTCCTAAACCACTGGCCCACATATTGGTCCTAAGCCTCATCGAGTCAAATCTCTTCTGGCACCGAGTTAACTCAGGTCCTTAAGTGCACAAGCCCTACTACCCACAGAACTCGGCTCTTTCTGTTCTGCCCATAAGCACATGGGTCCTATTCCCTCCCCAGTTTTGCCTTTTCTTTCCAAGCACATGCACATATCAACATGCAGATTTTGTTATTCACCTCCTGGCTCCTATTCCCACAAATTTAAAAAATCCAGAATCAGTTCGTATTTAGCCTCAACAAGACCCTGAGAGCACAGAAAGAAGAAACAGTCAGAAGTGGACACGCTGTACTTGTCATTTGGTAACTGAATTGTAGGGAATTGTGGAGCCATAAAAGAGTAGACAGCAAAGAAGTGTTTGCAGGAAGGCAGAAGTGAATGAGGATGATGACAGCCACCCATATGGCTACACTTTTAACATATTCAACGTGCAATTTTCCCTTCACACGTGATCCATCACGTCCCTGGATTCTTAAAGAAACAGCCTTTCTTCATTTAAAGTTACTGAGGAAGTTGCAGTCTCTTTCCTTTTATATTGGTTTTGCCATGGACCACCCTTGCCTTTGTAATCTAGGGTATGAACTACTCTATCTACTAAAAAAAAACCCCAGAAAACAGACTTTGTGGCAGCTATAACAAAAGCAATAGCCACCTTCTTAAATGGATCAAGGAGGAATGGACATAAATCATCAAATGAACCACATGCTGCAAGAGACCACTGGTGAGGGCTGAGCATTGTATGATTTATATTTGCGAACATTAGTGTCTCTCTTACTTCTCAGTACTTCTCTTTACATTGTTGATGTCATGATCCATAGAATTATTTTCTTATTCCTTCCTGTGGTTAAACTTTCAAATCTTTCACCCATCTTCCACCTGAGTTTAATGAGAGTCAGAAAGCAAAATTGAAAAATCATTTGGTCAAGCTCGAAAGATGTTTAATTTTGACTTTTAGTGTATTAAAAGACTGTGTGCTGAACAACTTTTTGTCTAATATGGTGAGCTAATTGCTTGGTTGGGATTCTGTTTATGTCTCTGTGAGGTGTAATACTGTCCACTAAAACCACATGAGATCACACTACTAAGCAAAATCCCAGCAAAATTACCTGATGAGAATGTTAATAGCAAGACTGTGGTTTGTTTTTTTAAAAGAAATGGAAGAAATCCAACCATGCTGGGCTTTTGGCTTTGCTTATACTACTAGCTGAAATTGGGTTGGCTCAAGGAAAACTGAAAGATTTAAAAAATTAAACCCAAGAGGGTGGGGATGTCAGGGCTAGCCAGTGCCAGGGGTAAAGGGGAAGGGTGTGGATGTCTGAGGACTGTGGTGACGTTTATTGAGTGCCTGAACAAAGTGATCATTTCTCCTTCCTTTCACACTTCCAATTCACAATATTAGAGAGCAATGCTTCCATTTGGGATCGACTAATTGACCCGCCCTAAAAGCTCTTTTCCACTTTTAGCAGGTATGATGCTACAAAAAGCTGAGAAAGTAACAAAAAAAGCTGCTATGAGGTCACCATAAAAACTGCAATTTTTTATGTGCACTCGTGTTAGACTAGAACAAAATACCTACAAAACCGAATGGAGCTAAGGCTGAAGGATACAAGCTTGAGAAGCAAATTCTCACCTGGCTAAGTCAGCAGGGGCTAGGAACACTGGAGAGGAGCAGGTAAGGAACAAGCACATACACACACACACACACAGCCTTCTCCCTCACCCAGTTCCCTCTGACTGATGCTTAGGGATGCAGCGTCGGGCTCCACAGGAACTGTGTCCAACACTGCTCAGCCTGAGACAGAAATGCTTCTGTCAGGCATACAGAAACAAATGGGAACACCTCTCTGAAGAATTAATAATGAAAGCAATTAAATGTTTTAAAATGCTGTCAGGTAGCAGAATTTCTCACCAACACAGGAAAGCAAAGACACTTAGCGTTATCAAGTAAACATTCTGAAATGTTGCCTTATGACAGAGAACATCCCTCTTTTCATAAAATCAGCTACTTAACTTCTGGAGAGGCTCCTGGGCTTCCCTATGAAGTCCTTAAGTGGCAGCTCCACCTCTTCATATTTTATTTTCTTTAAAAAGACTTATTTCTTCTGAGAAAGCTGCCTTTTTACACATCACCCTTCGACTGGGTCCACAGTAATGTTTTCAAAAACCGGCAAAAGGTGTGATTTTGAAATGCTTTCTAAGGAATCGTAGCTGGTACCTCTACAATCATGTTTCTTTTCCCCTCGTCCTTTTAGCCTTCCCTCAAATGAATTGCAAGCCCCTACATGATATCCCCATATGGGCAGAAACTGAGAGAATAATAAGCATATACATATATGTGCACACACATACATCTTGAATTCTCCCCTGTAGCACACACATTACAGAACATGCAGCATTCTCAATCTTGCACCTCCTCAAGTGCACTACAGAGAAGAGTGGCGGCCTGAATTTCTCAATTGCTTTGTTTTTAATTAGACCAGCCATAGAACTTTTTAAAAAATAATGAAATGCTTGAGAAGAGGCATTTCTGTGCACCTCATCTTTTCTAGCAGTTATGTATCAAAGGGTATTTAGCACACAATGGGAATTTTGAGGTAAACAATGCTACCGTTTCCACCAATACCAGCATTGTTAATCACTGGAAAAAATCCAATAATTCCTAACTACCTCGTGCCTGCAACTAGGTCATCTTGACCAGAGAAGCAAAGGTTAAGTACAAGATCTGGTTTTTACTTTGCAAAGCCTGTAAATGATATCGCGTGGTCGTGCAAATGAAGCAAGGCAAGATGAGAAAATGAAGAAGGATGAAGCAGTATAATCTAATCAGAAACCAACAAGGGGGTTTCTTTATCTTCTCTTCCTCCCTCGGAGACAAAGGGAGGCTTTAAATCCTTAAAACACAGTCCGGTGCTTCGCTTTCTTTGACAGCTTTTGGTACTACCGAACATATATATATATATATGCACACCTATTCTGCATGTATTGATGTGCAGGTTCTCGCAAGTCTGCCTGCAAAAAGGAAGAGAACTGCACGGCGCTCTCCAAAAGGCACTGAAGCAGCTTCCTGTCACTTCAGAAACTAACTACCGGAGCACTGCCGTTCTTAAGCAGAACGTATTTGCACCTGGAAAGAATTTCATCTCCGTCCCTTTGCTGCCCGCTACAGTGGGCATTGCTTCCCACTCCCTCACTGTCTCAGCGCTTACCGCTCCCCCGATCCCCAGCATAATGAGCTGACCTTTGCTTTAGTTCATCGACTTTCGACCAAGGTAATGAACTGGAAGCAGCACGATCATCACCAGCGGTTTAAGAAGCGCACCGGCTCCCTCCCCGCCCCTCGCTCCGCGCCGGGGTCCCCGGGCGCACTGCCCTGCCCTGCCCCCGCCGTGGGGGCGGCTTGCCCGGAGCGTGTGTCCC